>ML787899.1:245527-265164 GCA_009831015.1 Picea engelmannii | reverse complement strand
AAGCTTCAAACCTACAGAATACAGTTTGAACAACTGAAGATGAAGGAAGATGAAATTGTTGGAAAATACTTTCTGAGAGTAGAAGAAATGGTAAATGCAATGAAGGCACTTGGTGAAACAATTGGGGAACCTTCTTTAGTTCATAAAATCTTGAGATCTCTCCCAGATAAGTTCAACCCAAAGGTCTCTGCTATAGAAGAACTTAATGATCTAAAAACCTTGCAGTTTGATCAACTTCTAGGAACATTGACTGCATATGAAATGAGAATAGTTAGAGATAAACCCACCTCCAGAGAAGCATCATTTAAAGCAGACAAGAATGAGAATTCTGAGCCCGATGAAATTGAAGCAAAATTTGTGAAGAGACTGAAGAAGGGATCAGGAAAATACAAAGGTAAAATGCCTTTCAAATGATTTAACTGTGGTAGAATAGGTCATTTTGCAAATAAATGTCCCCACAAAGGAAAGGATCAGACTTGTGATGATGAGGAGAAATACAAACACATAAATTTATTTAAAAGGAATAACTTTAAGAAGAAAAGTATTTGCGTAAACAATGATGATGATCCTTCAGACGATGAAGAAAATGATTCATCTATTGAAGATAAAATAAATGACTTCATACTTATGGCCAAAGAGGACTATGACAATAATAACACAGGGAGTGATGTTAATGAAGAAGAAGTTGTGGTTGACATGGAAGGAGAACTGATCAGTGCATTGGAAGAGATTGATAGACTAAGAATCAAGAACAGAAAGCAAAGACAATTTCTGATACAGTTCGAGAGAGACAGTAAAGAACCTGATGAAGACCTTGTCCTACTAAAAGTAGAATTGGAAGAGGCAAAGAAAATCGAAAAGATTCTAAAACAACAACTATCAGAAAAGAAGGCAATATGTGAAGCATTAGAACAAGAAGTAGTGAAAATGAGGAAAGAAATGGAGAAGTTTCAAGCCTTGTATAATCAGAATCTGTCAAGTATCAAAGCTTCAGAAGGATCAGCCACCATTTTGAATCAACAAAGGAATCCAAAGCTGAAAACTGGCTTGGGGTATGAAGAGGGATCAAGCAGTGGTAAGCCAGGAGATGAAGAACCCATCAAGTTTGTCAAAAGTTCAACCAATGACAATAACAATCCTACAGAAACAAAGGAAGACAATCAGCCACCCAGGTCGAGTAAGGTAAAAGATGCCAGATATGAATCTGTAGAACAAAGAAGTAATGTGCGCACTGCTGAATGACGTCATCAGTCTGGAAGAAATCAATTTTCTCAAAGAAGACAACCATTTTCCAGGTACAAAGAATTCTTCTATGGCTATTGTTTCCACTATGATAACTTTGGTCATAAAGCTGTAAATTGTTCCTTAAGATTTAGAAATGAGAAATTAAGATTTCAAAGGAATAAATACTTGCCACAACAAAGAATGATGTAGCCAAGTAACAAACCTTCACTGATTGCCAATTGCCAAATTAAGTCCAGGGACATGCAATTAAAGAGGTCAAGAAATAATCAACAGTCAATGAGTAGACAACACTGCACCAATAAGTTTAACCTGTTGAACAATGAGATTGAATGCTACATCTGTCATAACTATGGACACAAATCTATTAACTGCCGTTTAAGGGAATATGAAACAGATTCAAAATCTCCTGCTGAAAATGTCAAGTTTTGGAAGAAGAAGGAAAGTGACAAGTGTGGATTAGTGTTTTCCACTCAAAGAAAAACAAACCCTTGGTATATAGAAAATGGATGCTCCAAACAGATGACAGGAGACAAAGGCAAGTTTCTATCTCCAAGTGAAAGCAAATCAGGAAACGTAACCTTTGGAAATGATGCTCCAGGGAAAATAAAGGGCAAAGGGATGGTGAGATTAAGTAATGGAAAAGGAAAAGCCTAAGATGTTCTAATTGTGGACGGGCTGAAACATAATCTGCTCAGTGTAAGTCAAATGTGTGACAGAGGATGCGAAGTGTTGTTCACGTCCAAGGATTGCAAGATAAAGTCTGTAAACTCAGGACAAGTGGTGGCCAAAGGCATAAGGACAGAGAATAATGTATATGTGATGAAAGAAAATAGAGAAGAATGTCATCTAAGAAAACATGATGAAAGCTGGTTATGGCATAGGAGACTTGGTCATCTAAACTTTGACCACTTGATCAACTCAAAAACCTCGAGGAAGTAAAAGATCTTCCAAGAATATCAAAGCCCCAAGATTCAATGTGTAAACCCTGTCAAGTAGGGAAGCAAAACATGACACAGTTTAAGTCCAAGAGCTTTACTTCAATAGAGAAACCCCTCCAACTAGTTCATATGGATTTATGTGGACCATCAAGACAGGAATGCATAGGGAAAGAAAACTACTTCATGCTGATCATGGATGATTACTCCATACTTACTTGGGTTGCCTTTCTCAAAGAAAAAGATGAAGCATTTGAGAAGTTTAAAATATTTAAGGCTTTAATAGAGACAGAAACATGCAAGAGGTTAAAGGTAGTAAGATCATATCGGGGAGGAGAGTTTATGTCAAGAGACTTCAAGGAATTCTGCGATGAACATGGGATCAAGAGAGAATACACAATCCCAAGAACTCCACAACAAAATGGAGTTGTTGAGAGGCAAAACAGAACAATGCAGGAAATGGCCAGGTCAATGATGAATGAGAAGAACATTGGTCAAACCTACTGGGTAGAAGCAATACACACAACAGTTCATGTGCTTAACAAATCCCACCTCAGACCACAAAGTGACAAGACACCTTATGAATTATGGTTTGGAAGACCTGCCTCAATCAAACACTTCAGAGTCTTTGGGAGTAAATACTACATAAAGAATAATGATGAGAACCTCGACAAATATGATGACATGGATGATGAAGGTATCTTCTTAGGGTATGATACAAACAATAAAGGATAAAGATGCTATAATAAGAGGCTGCATAAAATGGTTGACTGTATTGATGTAAAAATTGATGAAGGAATCCCAGCAAGAGAGGTATACAGTAATGAGTCTTCTACATAAGACACAGCTAAAGCTGAAGATGAACATGTCCAAGAATCAGAAAATGAAGACTCTGAATCAGATGAAGACTCAGACACTCAGACAGACTCAAATCAGCAGTAAACTACAAATTCCTCCTCCAGAATCATTCAAAAGAATCATCCTGCAAGTCAGATAATTGGAGAAAAAGACAAAGGTGTACAAACCAGGAGAAAGCTAATCAAAACCATCGAACAATCTCATATAGCTCTCATATCCATGCTGGAACCCAAGAATTTCAATGAAGCCAACAAAGATGATCACTGGGTTAAAGCAATGAATGATGAACTTGATCAGATTGAGAAAAACAATACGTGGGAGATGGTTCACAGACCTGAAGGTAAAAACGTCATTGGCTCCAAATGGATCTTTAAGAATAAATTGAATGAGAAAGGACAAGTTATCAGGAACAAAGCAAGGTTAGTCTGTAAAGGCTATGCTCAGATAGAAGGACTGGATTTTGGTGAAACATTTGTGCCCATGGCAAGATTAGAAGCTATCAGAATGTTTCTTTCCTATGCTTGTCATAAAAGGTTTAAAGTCTACCAAATGGATGTCAAGTCAGCCTTTCTAGATGGAGATTTAAGTGAAGAAGTCTACATGGAACAACCAGAGGGTTTCAAACTATCTGATAACCCTGACTTAGTATGCAAGCCAAAGAAAGATTTATATGGTTTAAAACAATCCCCTCGAGCCTGGTATCATAGACTGGATACGTATCTCAAAGACAAAGGGTTCAAGAGAGGAACAACTGACAACAATCTGTATATTAAAATAGAAGATAATGATTTTCTCATCGTATTGGTCTATGTAGATGACATCATCTTTGGATGTAATAAGGATTCATTGGTACAATGGTTTGCTTCTGCCATGGAGTCTGAATTTGAAATGTCTATGATAGGAGGACTGCCATTTTTTCTTGGTCTGCAAATTACTTAGAGGTCTGAAGGGATGTTCATTTCTCAAGAAAAATATATAAGAGAAATGCTGAAAAGGTTTCAGATGGAAGATTCTAAACCTGTGGGTACACCTATGGTAATTGGATGTAAATTAAGCAAGGATGATGATTCATATGATGTTGATCAAAGGTCATATCGATCAATGATAGGCAACCTGCTGTACATCACAACATCTCGCCCAGACATAATTCATGTTGTAGGAATGGTAGGAAGATATCAGGCTACACCTAAACAGATTCATTTGCAAGATGTCAAAAGGATATTCAAGTATTTGAAAGAAACAATAACTTATGGTCTGTGGTATCCCAGAAATCAAAATACTCACTGACTGCTTATTCAGATGCAGATTGGGAAAACTGTGTTGATGACAGAAAAAGCACCAGTGGAGGAGCATTCTTCCTGGGTGACTCCTTAGTAGCCTGGCTTAGTAAAAAGAAAGGTTCCATTTCTTTATCAACCACAGAGGCAGAGTACATTGCTGCTGCTACCTATTGCACTCAAGTATTATGGATGATTCAGACACTTGCAGATTTGGAGGTAAAATACACTTCACCGATCCCAATTCATTGCGATAACACTAGTGCCATCAGTGTGTCTAAAAATCCTGTCCTCCACTCCAATACCAAGCATATTCCCATAAAATATCATTTTCTGAGAGAGCAGGTCACCAATCAGATTGTTCAGGTCCATTACATTCCCACCACAGAACAAATTGCAGACATCTTTACTAAATCCCTAACCAAGACACCATTTGAATATCTCAGACAGAAGCTGGGTGTCATCTTGTCTCACATCTAAGAGAGTCCATCCTGTTAGGGGGAGTCTTGTATTGGTTTCATATCTGATACCTCCTAAAATTAATGAAACAACTCAGGGGGAGCGTGTTTTCTTTGACATTGATGTCAAAGGGGGAGAAAAGAACCTAGGTGGCTTTGTTGCCATCAATGCCAAAGGGGGATATTGTTGGCATGTTTTACAGGTAGCGTATGCTTTTCATTGATGGAAAGTATAGCAACGATGATCAACAATGTAGTGATAATCGGGGAGGAGAAGCAACAATGATTGTTGGATCAACAATTCAGAATTCCCGATGGCTGTCAGATATCAATGTAGACAAGAAGAGTGTGTAAATATGGAGGATAGATCTCGGGCGTTAGATCCGAGCGCGAGGACCGACCATCGTAGGATCCAGGAGAATCTGCACGATCTTTAAAAGTGCAAGGCGAAGCGAGTTCGCGAATCGGAGTTTTGCGAATCGCGACATGGAGAGGCAAGAAACAATACCACAGGAATATCGAAATCGCAATATGATTTGAGCCATTGAATCAAGATCACATCTGGACTGTCGATCCGACTCACGTCAGCAAACCACGTCAGCTAAGAACATGTGGCACAACCAGGCAATGACAAGTGTCAAACTAATTCGACATTTCAGGCACATATAAGTCACGAATCAGAGTGACACGTGGCAGTTATTTGACACGTGTCAATCCACGTGTGACGTTAGCAGGCTTACATCACTTCAGGGTTTCGTGACTCGCAACTTGGAGAGTCAAGAAACAATACCATAGGAATGCCGAGATCACAATATGCGAGATCAGGATAAAATCTTGACCATTGATCCAAGAGGGACACGTGGCAGAATATCAGAGCATGTCAAAGACTCCATTTCGGGGTTTCACGTATCGCGACTTGGAGTGACGAGAATCTCCATCTAAGAACTCGCGAGATGCACTATCGTGAGTTAATCGCAGCCATCAGATCAAGGTGTGATCTGGACCGTCGATCCAACTTTATTTCAGAATATCGCTTATCGCAAGTCGAAGTGACAAGAAACTCCATCGAAGAACTTGCGAGATGCGAAATCGCGAGTTAATCGTAGCCGTCAAATCAAGATCATATCTGAACCGTCAAATCATAGGACAAGTGGAAAGCAATTGGAATTTCGTTGACTTGGGGTCAACGGAGCATGGTGTGGAAACTCACGAAATATGAAGCTCCCTTTTGGCACAGTCTATGGTCATCGCCGGTGGTCACGACAAGGGAAGGAGTCAGTCCAGATAACCTCCATTTCAGGGTTTTAGAGATCATGACTTGGAGAGTTGAGATGCCTCATCTCCAGATTCACGAAACGCGAATTCATGAAAAACACTTTATATATAAGCGCTTGGTCATGGCCATGGTCATATAGAGGAAGGAGCTAGCGCAGAAAAGCTCTGTATCGGAGCTTCAGAGATCGCGTATGGGAGTGTTGAGACACTTGGTCACACGAATGCCGAAATGTTGAAATGAGTGCAAGATCCCATGGAGCCAATCCAACGGTGCAGGTGAATCTGAGTATGATCGGAGGGCTAATGTTGTGCTTCACAGTGTAAATCCTAGAAACCATTGATGGTTTTTGCTAGAAGATTCAAAGAGACTTCTGTGTGATTGACAGAGGAGTTGAAGAGTCTCCAAGCTTTGTCCAGTAAAGGAAGACAACTCTTAGAGGGATTGACAGGTGGATGAGCATTGAAGTCTGTAGTTGAAAATAGAAAGGATAAGTTCATCGAAGACAAAGAAGACGAAGAGCCTCAACTGCCAGAGAAGTTGAGAAATCTAGACAGAACACCTAGTGATGCTGAACGTGTGGGAAAAACTGCCAAAGAAGTTGAAGAGTCGCGATGATGATGAGGCAGAGCACTCGAGATGTGGAGGAATTTGGCGTGGAGTGAGCATGCAGAGGCATTGCGAATACTGCATGCACAAAGACAACAAAGACTATAAGAATGCTGAACAAAGAAGAGATAAGAGTTGTCGTCGTGGAGGAGAATTCAAGGGGTGTGCAAGGAGGCAGAGTGCAGGAGTAGAAATGCACAATAGAGGAATGTTGTATTGAAAGGATATGGTGCATAGAGCATAAAAGGCAGAAGAATGGGAAGTGCAAGGTGTATACAGAAGACACTGATGCAGACAGGGCATAGTAGTGTAACAGAACAACAACAAGGCTGGTAAGCCATTGAATAACTTTATATCGCTGTAATAAGTTTTAGTAACAAATAATTTATAATTCAGGGTGGTTGGGAGGTTCTAGGGAGACTGGTGTCCTCATAAGTTCAAGTGGGTGCTTGAACACAGGGAGTTGGTGCTTCCTTCTAGTTGGTGCTAGAGAAATCAGGGAGTTGGTGCTTCCTTCTAGTTGGTGCTAGAGAAAACAGAGAGTTGGTGCTCTCAGCAAGTAGTAGCTTACAAAACTGAGGTTGTAGCCTCATTATGAGTTGGTTCTCATATGTATGATAATGTAAAGAATGTAACTATTACTTATCATATAAAGAAAAAGATGTTTTTACCCTGCATGGGTTTCCTCACGAAATATATGTCTCTGTATTTCTCATATATGTGACTGATGCTGAATGTGCCATTGTTTATTTCCCTGCATTATTGTCATCATCATTAAGTGCCTTGAAAAGTTTTTAAAGGAAGCATAATTTTTTAACCACGATAACAACTCATTCACCCCCCCCTCTCAATTGTCCAACATTGTTGACTAATACAAAACTAGTCATGGTTGAGACAAGCAGTTGATGAGTTTGCACATACATGAGGTGTATAGTTGATGATGTTGGTACATATTGATGAGTCATTGTTGATGAGTATTTGACACATGATTGGTATATACTTGGTACATGGTCGGATTCACTTGTTTATGGTATAGGTTGATTATAGGTTTTTTGGCACAGGTTGGTGCATGGTTGATGCACTTGTTTATGTTGACAGATTGATATCTATTGAGGATTGTTGCCTCATCTTAGTTGGTGCTGAGAGTGTAAGCTGAGTCTTGCATATAGAGCTGGTGCTCTTGTAGAGTTGTACTCTATTCAGTTGTTGTTGAAAACCCCCCGTATTGAAGTCCATAATAAAAAGAAAAATTGTACATACATCTTGTGTTCTTTGTGTTCCTTGTGGAGATGATTTGTTGATTATATATGTTGTTGATATGTATTCACATCTAACTGATTATAAATGAAAACAATGAGTAATGAGAAAATGTTGAATGTTAACTAAGGAGTTTTTGTGTAAGAGGGAAGTTTTGGGAAAAAGATCCCCACACTCATTCAGCCCCCCCTCTAAGTGTGGTAGGTGTGTCCAACACACAACCACTAGGAGAAGTTTCAGTTACATTTTCGGATTTCAAATTTAAATATGTACTATCATTTTCTAGAATCTAAAAAATGTGTGAAGGAAAATCCTAATGTGTGTGACTGTGATATGGGATCAACAAAATTAAATGTGGAATCAAGGTTAACTAATGAATATGACACATCTTGTTCACCCTCATTTGATTTCCTATGTTCATTGGCAGGAAGAACAAGAGAAATAAAATATTCAATCAGATCTTCTATTGAAGTTAAGTCCTTGAGATGAAATCTAAAACAAAGTGCCATAAATCTAACATAAATTCATCAAAAGATTCATATACATGCATAAAAGTAATTTCAATTTCTAAACACAATTGTTCATAATTATAATTCTGATGGGCCAAAAAAAAACCTCCATGAAATGGTTCCATGAATATATAGACTTAGCTAGTAGTACTTTGTTCCATTTCTGAATCTTCCCTTGGAATGTGAGAGTAAACAACCTGCGCATTTCATTATCATTAGTGATGTTAAATTTTTTATCTTTAAATTGATAAAGATGATTTAAAGTGGAAATTTTACTCTCACCATCAAATTTCAAGTTAAATAAGGATTCGAGCTTCTTTTTGGGAATGTTTCTGGTAGGCTTGCATGAACTAAAAGTGTGACCCAAAGTAGGAATGTACACAAGAGCCATGATTAGTTAAAAATATTTTAAAATAAGACTCTACAAAGATAACCTATCTATGACCCTCCTAGCACCAAAAATGTTGATGGCCATAATTGACCATGATCAACATTAAAGAGCTTAGAGATCACCTGATCAGGGCCCCAATTAGACCCTTATCTGTTTGGTGTGGTGATTCTGACTGGTTAAGCGGGTCCAATTACCATTTTTCTAATAACTAATTTAAACTAAAAGTTAATCCTAATCTAAACTAATCTAACCTAGACTAACTCTAAAACTTCTCCTTGCTTTCTAGTGTACGATAATGCTAAATGATATCAACAAACAAAAAGACAAGACTCGCCTTCTTTCATCATAATTGTAAAGGTAGTATTTGAGTCAACTGAAATGAGGTCTCAACTAGACCACATGAAATGTTGCTCCTACGAGAGGAGACTTTCAAAATGCAGTGAATGAAATTAAATGGAATTCTAGCTCATAATTCATAAAACAAATGAAATTATCCTAACTTAGCATATATGAAGTAGTTCCTATATACTAAGTGAAAAGATATTATAAAATGAGGATTAAACATGATATTGATGATTAATATCAAGTTACAACAGTAGTTCTAATAACTGATATTGTTTATTTTCATTCATGCTATGTTTAGAGAATTACTAAGGCTCAAAAGTATAAGTCACTATGGCATGGAAATATTTCTCAAGTTTAAATGACTCTTAAATCAATTTAAGATGACAATTTTTTGAGAAAATAGTTACTCAGAAATTGACTATAATGCACAAAAAAATCAAACGATAAATGATAGATTTAAGAAATTATAAGACCAGATAGATGATCATATAAACAAAAATATGCATATAAAATAGTAGTGCCATTACATGTAATCACTGGTCTAAATCTATCAAAACAAAGGAACAATATTATATTCAAACAAATAACAATATCTAAAGAAAAATAAATCATAGAACCTCTATAACTTGTGATCTTCCTTTTACAAAAAAGGATTCTCCAACAATATTTCCAAGACCTCAAGCTCTGTTGACAGAGACAAAATCCATAATAATATGAAATATGCTTTTACATAAGAGATTTTAATGTTAGAAAGAAAATCCCAGGCTTCACATCTGAACTATTATCAAATTCTACAGAAAAATTTCTCTCTACAATAGTGAAAATAATCCCTTTTTCTAGAGAGATCCGATTCCCCCTTTTCTTCTTTCTCATACTCTATTTATTGAGTTATGATATTACAACAAAACACTTAATAACTAATAAGTAAAAATAAAATAAGGTTCCTTATTGTTGAGTAAAATATGATCTTGTAAACCAAATAAGGACCCATCGAATCATACTAGACTTTTGATTAAAATATAAACGTAGAAACTTATAACAAGAAATTGTTATAATGAATATATCCTAACTGCTTAAACTCGCCATAATCTTTAAAATTGGTACCATTTATCAATTATAGACAGAGATCTTATCCCGAGTGATAGTCTTCATAAATATGGGAATATAACTCATATCATGATTATATCCGAATCATAAATTGGACACATGTAGATTACAAAATCAAAACAAATTAATAACTTGAATATTTTAAGAGTGCTCTAAACTAAGAAATTTTTTATTAATTAAAATACAAATGAAACAATAAAATCTAAACATAATCAAAATGAGATCCAAGATTAACAACATCTTATTAATCAAATATATAAACAAATAAACTATACATAAATAGAGATGCATAAAGAATTGATAAGTCACTGAACATTAATCAATTAGAACCATAAGGATTATGCAAATTAAAGATATAGAACATTTGTTCATGTTTTTCAATTTCACATATATTCTGGACATTCAAGATAATTTCTATACCCTTTTTGAGAATAGTAAAGAAAATCATCAAGATATCACAAATAGGTGTAAAGATGCGATGAAAAGACAATGTACCTAGGTGCTGATCTTCAAGGATCTTGAGTAATAGTAGGCATAAATGCGCAATAGAGGTGGAATCATGCAGAACATTCACCGTTCTTTCTTATAATCCAAGCATTAAAATCTTAATACACCACATAACTCGAGACTTCCACGATGCTAGTTATAATTCATGAATTTATTAACATTTAATTTCCAATCGTGACATAATAAAACCATATATATTGATCATATAAATATGACAAAATCCCGAGCATCCAACGTAAGAAGGTTACAAACTTCATATTTCAAAATAATAGGACCATTGGAAGGATATTATAACAAGGGATATTCAATTTATTTATCAATGAGAAACCCAAGGTGTTAATGTTGAGTAAATTGTTGGGATGAAGAAACAATCTACAAAGGTAACCTACAAACCAACTTTAACGCTGGAAACTAGCCTTTCCAATCTAGAGAGGGTTTTTTCTGAGACTTGATCTCTGATAGACAGGTTTATTTAAATTGATGGATAGATTTAGAATTTTGAGATAATTTTTCAAGGTCTGCTGACAAAAGATAGTACTTCTAGGGCTATGGATTCAACCCATGAAAACAAAGAAAACAATACTTGGTAGATAGAACTCCTCAGAGGAACAAAGAATAAATAAGGTGATGAACTTCAATTTCTAGTTTGATCATGTAGGGTAAAAGAAGAAAATAAACACACAACAGGATCATAGCACCACAGAGAATGAATTATGACCTTAGTTGAGAAGATAGAAAAACATTAAATTAGTTAAGTCTAGAGCACCATTAGATGAATTTTGGAATTTTAATTTACCAATTTAAAGAGAAGAAAAGTGCAGATGAAAATAAGTACATAGGGAATACATACAAAGAAGAGTACAATCTTCAGATCACCACCATTAGAATATTTTTCTTAAGGAATTCAAGACTTCTGCATTTGTATTTCTTTAGATTCATACAATTACATTGAGGATCAAAATGCCTATACTTCTGCCCGTGTTCTCCCTTAGATCTCATAGCTTCATGAAATATATACAAAAAATATCTTCCTATGCTTCCAAATTCGAATCCTAATATCCTTCCTAGGTTAAGAAACAATTACAAATCTCTTGGCATCAAAATTTGAACTAACTCCTGAAAAAGAGGAGTCAAAGTTGACTCATTAATTACAAGATAATAATAGATAAATCCAATTTTAAAACCATATCCTGATGATATTTGACCTCTGGCATTTGTAGTAGATGAGATTTCACACTTTCCTACCTTTCCTTTATGATCCAGAGGCATTAGAGAAGCTCTGTCATAGTTGCGCAACAAGTCTCCTACGCAACAATAACCTACAGGAAAAACCCAACAGATTGCGCAACTGACTCAGAAAATAGGGGTCAAATATGACATCATATCTCCCGAATAAAAAAATATTTTTAAAACATGAGAGAGGTTTTTGTATATGAACCTATGGTTGAGAAAAACCTCTCTCATTTTTCTAAAATTCCTCTCCATTCTCTTGGGATATGCGACCAAAGATGATGACCAAAACATTAAATGCTTAAATCTGGAAAAATGGGTTGTAAATATTCATTCTAATCTCCCAAACTATGACACTTGTTTCAAATACGAGAGAGGTTTTTATTACTTGTTCTGACCTTGAAAAAAACCTCTCTGGGATTTTCAAAATTCTTCTCCAGTTGGCCAGACAATGATATTGAAATTGACCACTAAACTAGTCATTTGCGCAACGCGCCCTGTAGCCTGTGCACAATACAATCCTCTGTGCTGTAAAATCCTCTGCGCAGAAAAACCCTCTATGTAGTGCACAAAAAATGAGATAATTAACCATTTAAATCATCTTATGGCTATACTCCTTATTGACATTTCAAGTCATTCTTTATTTGATTACTGACCTCATGCTAGCAGGAAAAAAACCCCTATGACTGCACCAGGGTTCAGAATGTAGGAAGATCGATTAACCATCTAAAATCCAATTATTTCTCTATACTACCCCAAACATACCAAAAATCATATGAAAAAAGAAAGGAAAAGGAGATCGAGTAACTATACCTCTAATCTCATGTCTGGTGATGACCTCCTCGCACTTGGAAGTTTCGCTGATTGCATGCCTCCTCCCAGGGCTGACCTATTCCAAAGATTGACAAACAAAAAACTACAAGCATGCTATTCCATATATAAGTTAGGGTTAGATGTTATAATTTCAAGCATAAATCAATAAAAGTATTCAAGACACCATCATTTGGGACAGGAAAATGTAATTCTTTTATTAATAACACATAGATTATACCTTTACAATCTAAGCCGACCACCGTTCTGTGAACCTAGTCTAGGCTCCTCTTCACCAAGATCCAAGTGAACCTTGTATGAACTTCTCCTCTCAACCTTATGATCTCTTCTTGGGAAGTGAATGAGTTAAATGGAGGGAGAAGAGGCTAATGAGGGAATGCTGATGCAATTTCTCACAAAAAACAACAATATCTTGGGCAAGGAGGGGAAGTGAAATCGGGAAGAGTTTCACTGTTCTTATGCTTAGATGTGAAATGAGACCCCAAAATCTCCTTTTATATGACAAAAGGATGGTTATTCGGTTGGGTGACGGGCTATAATAGGTGGATTAGTTGGGAAACTACCCAATAGCTCGTGTCTCAATGAATTCCTTGCAACTTTTTATTTTAGTATACGCAGGCTGTAATGGTGCAACATGTGTATGTACACCGGCAGTAATGGTGCAAGGTGCATACATCTTAAAAAAATTGGTTTTTTAAGAAGAGAAACTTAGCAGTGATTTGGAAAAAAATGAAAGTAAGAGGGCCAAGGCCATGTATGCATGTGTAGAGAAATTTAGGGTTATAACATATGCCTGTTGGCCCTCGACCAAGTTTTGAGGAAATCTTGGTCAGGTTTGACCAATTTTTGGACTTCGACGTAGTGATCGAGGAAGGAGCGCCCAGGTGGAGCTGAGATCATAGATCTCACTTTTTTTTCTAGGCTTTGTGGATCCAACATGGGGTTCTTAGGGTTTTGTAACGGGTTATGGGATGTCATCCCATGGGTTTACCCATGATTAGGCCTTTTTGTAAATGCAAAAGTATAAATAAGTAAGAATGCAATGTAGAAAGGAGTCGATAGCTTGCAAGGCTAAGTGCAAGTAATTTTGGGTTGCTTAGTGCAACAGACTATGTATGTAAGGCTCTATGCTTGATAGAGGAGTTGGCTCTGTGCCTTGACCTGATTTTGGGAGGTGGATCTGGTGCTTGGTGGGAAGATCACCTGTCTGGTGCGAAGCTTGTCTCTGTGGCTTAGTGCACATGAGTAGATGAATGTAAGAGATTGAAGCCTAATAAAGAAGAAGCAGTTGGTGGACGTAGCCCCACACTAGAGTGAATCACGTATATCATGTGTTGATGGTTTTCTTTGTGCTATGATGTTATGTTGTGGGTCTACTTATTGCATTGATTATTATGTATGATAGATATATCTATGAATTCTTAGTGCTTTATTTATGTTGAATGTGCTAGATCTAACTTATGATGCTAAGTGCAATGTGTATTTTGTCATTGTTACTGCGCCGATCTATTCTTAGGGTTTGTTATGTGATATGAATAAAGTTGATAAACTAATGCATGCAGTTCTTAAGTACTCTGCGAAGTAGTTGTAATCATAGATCTGTTTCCCAGCTTGGTTACAGACACCCGAGTCTTGTAACCCCGCCTACCTCTACCTCAAGTGAGACTTCGCTTGCTTATTAGGTGTTGCCGAAAGGGTTGGTATTTAGGGTTTTTTTGGTGCGCTGTTGAAGCATTGAATCCTGGGTCTGCCCCTATGCCAACAAATGGTTCCGTTGCCGGGACCTGAAACTATGATTGCTGGGAATTGAAGTAAAGAATAGAGAAGCTATGTGCGTAGATCTACTGCTGTAGTGCACAATAATCTACTTGACTTGTGAAGCTCTCTACTAAGAAAGAAACCCGATATGAAGAAAAGAGGTAAGACCTTGAAAGAGGTAAAGCTTTGTGCTTTGATAGAGTAAGATAAGTGGAAATTTTTGTTTTGAAAGCATGAATTTAAGTATGTTTAATAGATTCTATCCTAGTCTGAAAGATAGGGCATAGTTGGAAGAAAGAGTTGATCTGAATAAATTTGATAGAAATAAAGAAAGATATGTTATTCCTAAGCATAGAAAGAAATTTTGGACTAATAATTGGCTACAGGAACCTAGAAAGAATTTTTGCAGATTACAGGTCCAACACCGTGACCCTAGTGCGCAGTACAAGATAGGTTGGGGAACGTTTAAAAGAAAGAGAGGATTGAAACTATGTTGTAGCTATAGAAGACCGGGACATCTTGCTAAGGAATTCCCTGGTACAAGTCCTATTTGTCTTTGCCATAAATTTGTTGGTCATGAGGTTGAGGATTGTCCAAGAATGATTGATAAAGTTGAACAAATGAACATGAGACAAGAGAACTATGAAGAAAGTCAATGGAATAAGAGAATGTTAAAGAATCATCAAGGGAAATATACATAGAAAGTTCAGACTACATTAGAATAGTTGAAATAAATGATGGATGATCACAAAGATGTCAGTTTACCAGAGATATTGAAAGTAAAACAACGCATAAGTGAAAGAATAGGAGACTTTGGCATAGACTGTGTCTTAGATGAAGAGACACAAGTGAATATTGTGACAGAAGGCACTTGGGAAATTTTGGGGAAGCCTACTGTGGTACCTTCATTGGGAAGGATGGGCTTGTTCAAAGGAAAGATGCTAACCCTATGTGGAAGAGTTACTAATGTACCTGCTATTATTCATGGAACATTGAATGAAGAGGAATTTGAAGTCATTAAGTTTTTTGAGAAAAATGCCCCTTTCCCCCTTTTGCTAGGTAAGACTTGGATTGAGAAAGATCATATCAGAAGGAAAGAAGAGGAAGCACATAAATAAAAGAAAAAACAAGAACTAAGGGATTTCATAGCTAGAAAAATAGATCGATTGATAGAAGAATGATAAGTTGATTCGAAGCAACATAAGGCAAGAGAATTAGTTGTTGAGGTTGAAAGAATGCAACAAGGTTTGAAGGAACTACCCATCTAAGAAGAAAGTATATCCACCCAGGAAGTGGTAAGGGAAGGGAAATTAACTTTGAACCCTTTGAGAGTACATCAACAACGTGAAGTTACTACGCTAGGAGAAGATAAGAATAAGAGTGGAAAGAGGAATCCAAAAATAGTTAGAGGGACTCAGATCATAGGAAAGAAGGAAAGGAAGCTCTGTAAGAAGAAATCCAAGTTGGAAAAACTACAGGAAGTTACAAAGGACAAATGGAAGACTTCGAAAGAGACAGGTTTGCAGGATTTGAACCTCGCCGGAATAGAAGAACCACACATAATGGGACTTTTCCCTGGCGAAGCTATATGACCGTTGGAGGTGCCCCAACCGTTAGAAAGATGCTCTAGAATGACTAGGAAACACATTATGGGTGGATAGACCACTACTGGATGTTGAGACTGCGCCATAACGAACATATTCGTATTAATGGAAGTAGTCTTTCCCGTTGGAAGAATCCGTTACGACGCTCACTTATTTAACCTGTTTTACGCTGCGCCAGGACCAATTTTTGCCTCCTGTGATTAACTGATAACTGATTGTGTGTCAAAATGTGATTTTAGAACCTAGACCTCGCCATCCGTTGTTTAATCCATCTATCCATTCACCTACCTCGACCTGTCCATTTAAAAGAATATAATGTAGAGCGGACATACTGAGTTAGATAAGTTCGTCGAAGAGGTTCTTAAGAAGTTTATGGCTAACAGAGCTATGTCTGAAGGTGTTCAGGCATCCTTGAATAGGGGACTCCAGGCTTCCCCTTTGACTGGATGATGTTCGAGCCATACTAACCCTACAATTGAGAAGTGAAGTAAGCATCGCGACGATCTGGCTAATGCGAAGCAGATCCCGTCGATCTTACTGTTAGGACCACACAATGTACCTTTTTGCCTATACTTTTTGCCACTATTATACTCTTGATCACCCATATTTAGACTCATACTATCACTTTATCTGATCATCCCAAAGCTATACAACGTCCCTTCTCATTACTATATGTTTAATCTGTTTTGCATAATATTTTACATCACTCTCGTACTTGACCATTGATTAGAAATGCATAAGTGTTCAAAACTGCAGATTAGCATTTGAGGCCTATTGCTGAAACAAAGAACTGTCAAAGGTCGTTGTTGCTGAAACACATAACTGATGCTGAAACATGGAGCTGATATACAACTCGAGGTCGCAGATGTTGAGACACGGAGCTGCTATACAGTCCAAGGTCGCAGATGCTGAAACACGGAGCTGTTACACAGTCCAGAGTTGCAGATGCTGAAACACAGAGGAAACCGCCAGGACCGACGATACTGAAACACAAAGGATTCCGTTACAGTCAGCGGTCAACAAATCTCTAACCGTTGCTCCTACACAAGAAAGCCGACACAGTCAGAGCGCAATTCACGTGGCTGAAACAGCCCGCGAATTGTGATGCTGAAACAACATCAGCAACAACGAGAAGAAGCTGTTACACCAGCCGTAACAACAATACCTCATTCAGCTCCTGTAATATCATTCTGTTGCGTGAGACTAGGACATCCTATGCTAGTTTAGAAAGTAGATCTGACTAAATATAGGACTTAGATACACATTGTAAATTATTGTATCAAAGGGATTCCCTCTTTAAATAAGAGGAAATCATCATTCGAGGGATCCAAGTTTTATGTATTGAAGAAGCTCTAGAGAAGAGGGACGTATTCCATTTCAGATTGTAATATGATGTTTTGACAGATGAATAAAAGACTGCTTTGAGTATCCTTCTATAGCTTTCTCGTTTCAGAGGAATCTTGTGAGAAGGGAGGGCCCACCTTCTTCACAAGATTCACCCATTAGTTTAGAAGTGTGTTAGTACAATTTCTGTTTATGCTTTGATTAACTTTTGTTTGCTGAAACATTGCTTTTAATGAATTTCGATTTGTTGAAACACTACTGACTCTGTCTTAGTTTATTGAATGAAATTCATAATTCTTTTTATTAGCAATCTTGTGCGATGATTTTATGAGGCTAGCCAGAGACTGGGTTAAAGGTTCCTGCTCAGACAGGAAGGAATCAGAATATCCTGTCCTCTGTAGATTTCATTTAATTCTACAAGTGTGCTAGCCAGAGATTGGGTTAAGGATTCCTTCTCAGAAAGGAAGGAATCATAACATCCTGTCCTCTGTAGATTTCTATTACTTCTGCAAGTGTGCTAGCCAAGGATTGGGTTAAGGGTTCTTGCTCAGAAAGGAAGGAACCAGAACATCCCGTTCTCTGTAGATTTCATTTAATTCTGCAAGTGTGCTAGCCAGATATTGGGTTAAAGGTTCCTGCTCAGACAGGAAGGAATCAGAACATCCTGTCCTCTGTAGATTTCATTTACTTCTGCAATTGTGCTGACCAGAGACTGGGTTAAGGGTTCCTGCTCGGAAAGGAAGGAATCAAGACATCTTGTCCTCTGTAGATTTCATTTAATTCTTCAAGTGTGCTAGCCAAGAGATTGGGTTAAGGATTCCTGCTCAGAAAGGAAGGAATCAAAACATTCTGTCCTCTGTAGATTTCTATTACTTCTGCAAGTGTGCTAGTCAGGGATTGGGTTAAGGGTTCCTGCTCATAAAGGAAGGAACCAGAACATCCTGTTCTCTGTAGATTTCCATTATTCCTGCAAGTGTGCTAGCTAGAGACTGGGTTAAGGGTCCCTGCTCAGAAAGGAAGGGATCAGACTATCCTGTTCTCTGTAAACCTCAATTTCACAAGTGTGATAACAGAAATAGGGCTTAAGGCTCCTGCTTAGAAAGGAAGGAACTAGATGGCCTTGTTCTCTGCTAGATAGAGTTAACTTTTTCTGCATTACTGTTTTCATGAAAGAGTGTTAGTACTGAAGTCTCTGTTTGAGAGTAAGGGTCCTATTCTCTGGTTGTAGAATAGTTGTTCTTTCCTATTGCAAGTGTTATTCTAATGTAATCCAGGATTCTTAGATTAATCTTTAAGATCTGCAATAGGGAAGATTGCTTTCTTGTGATTTAATTCAGAACTTCAGTTTATTCAAGCAAGTGTGATTAGTATAAGTTTCTTTACTACAACTCTAAGTGGCTTTTGGAATTGAGAATATATAGTGCGTGGTTATCTTTGAAATAAAAAGACTTCCCTGGGTTGATAATTTATGTATCACTTGATTGTTTGAATCAATTAAGCAATTATAGTGACCAACATTTTGGCACTGTTTCCGGGGAAGATAGCTATAGATTTCAAAAGCACTTGTGATTTATTTTCTTTAGATAAAAAGAATGCATGAAAGACCCCAAAGACACTAACCCTATAGGTGGCAAGGGAAAAGGAAAAGGAGGAAGAAAGACTTACATTGACAAGATTTTATCCAAGTCTGAATCTGCTGATCAACGACCAAACCTTCATTAACAACACTCCCAGCCTTCATTTCAAGCAATTTTTGGAACAGGGAAAGAAGTTTGGAGTCCGGAGACAGTCCAAAAGCCAGTAGGAGACATTGAGGACAGAGCAAGTGCAGTGGGAGAGAAGACAGAGGAAAACATGGATGAGTACAATGAAGAATTGCATCACGAAGAATAGGCAGGTCCTGAAGGCGAGGTAAAAGATGAAAACTCTTTCTCTACACTAGGATTCCCTATTGGCGATATCCCTAGAGGGGCAGCCCCCATGAAAAACATTCCACTCTCAGCATTGCCTAATTTTCATGGTTTATCTTCAGAGGATCCTGATGAATTTCTGTTTGAGTTTGATATATTATGTAGAAGTTATGATTACGTTTCTAATGC
>ML787899.1:173270-241378 GCA_009831015.1 Picea engelmannii | reverse complement strand
CCAAAGAGTAGGCCAACCTAATCATAGAGATGAAATTCCATTAAACCCCCAGGTAGTACTTGAACCATTTGAAAGATGGGCCTTAGACTTCATAGGACCCATTAATCCTCCATCCAATCAAAAAGTTTATATACTGGTCTGCATAGACTACATGACTAAATGGGTGGAAGCCAAGGAACTCCATAGAGTGACTGAAGAAGCAGTCATAGATTTCTTATTTAAATACATCTTCACCAGATTTGGAATGCCAAAAGAATTAGTTACAGATGGAGGACCTCCTTTCAACTCTCATGGGTTCAAAGCCACCCTTCAGAAATATCATATTCAACAGAGAATGACTACAACATACCACCCCCAAGCCAATGGACAGGTGGAAAGCACAAACAAAGTAATAGAAGCCATTCTCACAAAAACAATGAAGGAAAGTAGAAAGGATTGGTCCCACAGGCTCCTTGAAGCACTATGGGCCTATAGAACCACTTGGAGAAATACTACATGATTTTCTCCCTATGAATTAGTCTATGGAAAGAGTGCTGTTTTTCCTATGGCATTTGAGATAAAAACCTTAAGGACTGCTTTAGCTATCAACCTTGATCTAACCGATGCACAGACAGCCAGGTTACAACAGCTTAATGAACTAGAGGAGAAAAGACTAGATTCCATTCGACAAACAACCATAATTCAACATCAAAGATCAAAATGGCATGACAAAAATATAAAAAACAAGCAGTTCCAAAAAGGTAATTGGGCCTTATTGTATGATTCCCAGTTCAAAGAATTTCAAGGAAAACTGCGTACAAGATGGCTTGGACCTTACGAAGTGGACACAGTTTTCCCCAATGGAACAGTAAGGCTCCTCACAATCGATGACTCCAGAACTCCGTTACTTGTAAATGGTCATCGACTCCGTTTGTACCAGCAACCTATTTCTAAAGAAGATTTTAAGGCCACATGCATGGTAGACGCCCATTTTCTCTTCGTAGAGGGGGTTTCTACCCCTAATAGCAATTAATTCTTTTAAGTTAATTTTCTTTAGTATTATATTAGATTAGATTTTGTTTACTAATAATCCCTGTCAAGAAATACCATGCTACAGTCGATTTTTGCAGATCTCTGATCAAAGCACAACCACTAGAAGAGGATGATCCCACTTCAAAAAGACGAGCTTTCACGATGCTGAAACACCACTGTTCACCACTGTTGACCTTCACGCTGCTGAAACACCACCGTTCATCATTCTTGACTTGCTTCTAATGCCGAACCACCACCGTTCCGTACTTTTGACTTTTCTCTATTGCCGCAACACCACTGTCCGCAATCCGCCCCCTTTCTTTCATTATTGAAACACCAAACTCACACCTTTTTCCCCCATCATGACTCGACAACCTTTTTGCCATTTTTTTTCACCATCCTTCATCGACGAAACAACTCTGTCCAACAATTGTTTCGCCTTTCCCCTTCTGATGCTGAAACACCATTGTTCAACACTGTTGACTTTTTCCCCGATGCTGAAACACCACTGTTCGACACTTTTTTTCTTCCCACTCCCAAAACACTACAGTCCACCATTTCCTCACCATCCTTCATCGATGAAACAACTTCGTCCAACAATTGTTTCACCTTTTCTTTTCCGTTGCTGAAACACCATTGTCAACAACCCTTCATCATTTTCTCTGATGCTGAAACACCACTGTTCAACACTTTTGACTTTTCTCTGATGCTGAAACACCACTGTTCAACACTTTTGATTTTTTCCTGATGTTGAAACACCATCGATCAGCACTTTTGACTTTCTTCCGATACTGAAACACCATTCATCGATAGTTCTTCATCTACAACAATTGTTTCGTTCTTCTCTGTTGCTGAAACACCAGTCTTTCACCATTTTCTGTCAGCAAGCTTCTACGCCCTTCGATTATAGTTCGTCCTTCTCGTCAGCAAACCCTCGGCACAATTAGATCAAAGGTCTCCGCCACGACAGGACTACCACCGATAGGCATGATATCTTGTTGGCAGAACAAATCAAACGGTAAGACGAGGTACGTAAATATTATGTAATTCAGTTAGGCTATAGTTAATGAGAAATATTCTAAGTCATTATGACCATTCAAGTGCCATCATTACGAGTCACACTTAACGGGAGGGGAAGTACACATCAAATTCGCGATACCATCATTTCACCCGATTCACCGCCGCCATCCCCATTTCACCACCTTTTTGCGCATTTAACCACTATTCCTGCATATAGCCCCTCGGAAAACTCACTTTGAACCAGAGCTGATACACAAACTCTCGACACTGTATCTTACTAAGCTAGTAGCCATGGGAGGAGCTGTCATACGAAATGAGCCTGCCACCATAGCGCTGCTCGAACGCTATCCAGCAGCGTATCAAATCTTCCAGCAGGCAGGGTGGCTTAATTACTTCCGCAGACTTCAAGGATATAATGAACAACAAGTCCTACAGTTTGCCCGAAATCTTCAGGAGAACCATTCTGTCGTCGCAGGCATCCAAATATCTGTAACAGAAGAAGACATAGCAGTGGTCTCAGGCCTCCCTAGGGACGACACTCGTGTGTTCAGTCAGAAGCATATCATCAGGGATGTTCAACAGAGCTTCTTCCTGCCTGGGGAAATAATTAAATTGAAGGGCAGGGGTGTTCAGCTTAGCTCACTGCCACCCCCATGGCCGGAGGTCACCAGATTCATTAAGCACTACCTGACCTGGGAAGGTTGATATCAGGTAGTCTACCAACACGACTTTCTTCTACTTTCTCATTTAAGGCATAACAAATGGGTCAATATTCCCTATTTTTTGCTGGGCTATTTGAAGAATATGGCACATTACTGTGGAAAGGCCAAAGATCCAACCCTGTCACTTACCCACCACTGTCTTGTTCAATTACTCATCCATAGGGGTTTTGACCAACAAAACCGTCCACTAAATAACCCACCCATAAACCCTCAACCAACTGCTGAGATTCCCCAGGAGCAGCAACCACAAAACCCCCCAGACTCCCCCGAAGTACCCAATATCCCGCCCACAGAACCAACCAGTCCAGTCAATCCCCCTACCCTACCAAATCCACCGCATACCCTACCAGAGTCATCCACTCCCGCCCTTCATATTCTCAGTGATGACTCTGAACCAAATAATTTCGCCTGCCCCGTCATTGAAGAAAGACCCTCACGAAAACAAAAACAAATCCCCCCCTTTCCACCCTTCTTAAGGAAAAATCGAACAAGAGCCTCAACAAGGCTACCCTTTATGACCACTACCCTAGATACCCCACCAATTCAACTGATACCCCGTACACCTCCAACCTCCCCAATCCTGGGATCTTTGCCTACTCCAACTACGGGCACTGAAACACAAGAACCAGATGCCCAAGATACTGTAACACCATCTGTCTCACATAACGTAGCTGAAACAAAAGAACCAGCTACCCACTCAGTGGCTGAAACACAAGAACCAACCCTAGCTAAAACACAAGAAACAACTACGGTTGAAACACAAGAACCAACCGCTGATATTGACATTGAGTTACAGGAACCAGATGCCCAGACATCATTTGTTTCAAATAAAGTGGCTGAAACACAAGAACCAACCACTGATTTTGAAATTGAATTACAGGAATCAGAGGCCCAGAATGCTGCAACACTACCCTCCTCAAGCAAAGTAGCTGAAAAACCAGCTACCCATTCAATGGCTGAAACATAAGAACCAACCACTGACATTGACATTGAGATTCAGGAATCAGAGGTTGAAGGTGCTGAAACACTACTCTCCTTACACCAAGAGGCTGAAACACAAGCATCAACTGCCATTCCTGTAGCTACTCCACAAGAACCAGCTCATGAGGCTATGACTTCCACACAAAAACTAGTCGTCTCACAATCCAAACCAACAATGACCGATGTCTTGGAGGAAAACAAGTTTTTAAAGTCTCAATTGGAAGCATATCAACAAGAATTAGCTAGGGCTAGGGAAGAATATGAAAAAGAACTAAATTTGTACACCTTAGCTCGAACAAAAACCTTGTCAGAAGAGGCTACAGAGAACGTGCATAAAGAATATATGTGTTGCCAATGTGGCGATGTTTACTATCAGACAGACTATAAGGTAATTCAAGTCCCAGTTCCAGGAGCAACCCCTACTCCTTTACTCTTTGTAGCCAAGGAAGAATCTGCTGCAACACAAGAACCAGTAGGCTCTTCCAAGCCCAAGGAAGAACCTACTGCAACACAAGAACCAACAGGCCCTCTCAAGCTTAAGACCGAGCCTTTGCATTGCAACAAAAGAAGCCCCTACCTTTGTCAACAAGGCTGTACAGACAGTGCCCATGGAGGAATTTACACCTCCCAACCAGATCAATCTCTCCACTTCCATGGAACAATCTACTCAAACCTTACCACATCCCACTACTTCAAACGCCGAAACACAGACTTAGCTATGGGATGAACACGCAGAAATACAAAAATGGAAGAAAGAATATGCTGAAACTCAAGCCAAAAACCTGCAAGTGCACAAACAAATCTGGATCAACCATACTTACTCAAATTGGGAAGTATTAGAACAGACACGCTAGGAAGCTCGTGAGCTTAAGAAGAAGAACAAAGAATTGAAAGGCAGATTGGTCCTGGTATTTGATTTGGTGCAGAAGCTACTGGCCACAAGGAAGCCATCTTGCAACTACTCCTTATTCCTGATGGAGAGACTCACATGGTTTCAGATTAAGTCCATTATAGAAGGTAAACCCCATGAAATAATACAATCAACAGATTTTATCAAAACTTTTGTAGCTGCCTCTACCAAGGATCAACACCTCCTCTGTGAGGCATACTTTCATAATGAGGCTATCCCAGAAAACAGGTTGCTAAACATAAATCCTCTTGTTGGGGACATTCAAATTCGAGCATTTACTTCCTTTCTCTCTAACCAAATTTTGTGGCAAGATGACTTTTTGGCTGCTAAGCACAATGAAGATAATCACCTCCTCTAGATTAGACTAGAACCACAGAAGGCAACCACTTTTATCACATAATATTATGAGTTCTTCAAAAAACCAGGGGTGACTGAACATGTTCAACAACTACAATCAGAAGTGCTCCAGGATTGTGAACACATCATCAGATCCATAGAGATTCCTGCCCTCCAGGCCAATAACCTATTTTGGCAGCAATCCACGGAGAAGAGACAACATCACAATCCTTTTGGTCCTGCCAACCTAGAAGTAGCAATTTCCAGGATACCCAACTACATCCAATGTGTTGGACATTGTGATGAAAATTGGATAGGGTACCGGTTTTATTTTCCCATTCTCTGGTTTCCAATAGAAAGGTATCAAGTCAGTTATAAGCTGCCTAAGAAAGCAGAAACAACATCATGGCAAAGATTGCAGCAGGTGCAAGGGTTCAGAACGCCGACAGACAGTACCTCCCACAGTTACAGCTTGAGTAACTTACATGATCAGAGTCGGTATCCAGACTCTGATTCAGAGTGAGTTGCATGAGGACACGCAACACCTTGAGTTGGGGGGGGATGTTAGGACCACACAATGTACCTTTTTGCCTATACTTTTTGCCACTACTATACTCTTGATCACCCATATTTAGACTCATACTATCACTTTATCTGATCATCCCAAAGGTATACAACGTCCCTTCTCATTACTATATGTTTAATCTGTTTTGCATAATATTTTACATCACTCTCATACTTGAACATTGATTAGAAATGCATAAGTGTTCAAAACTGCAGATTAGCATTTGAGGCCTATTGCTGAAACACAGAACTGTCCAAGGTCGCTGTTGCTGAAACACAGAACTGATGCTGAAACACAGAGCTTCTATATAGCCCGAGGTCACAGATGCTGAGACACAAAGCTGCTATACAGTCCAAGGTCGCAGATGCTGAAACACAGAGATGTTACACAGTCCAGAGTTGCAGATGCTGAAACACAGAGGAAACCGCCAGGACCGATGATGCTGAAACACAAAGGAAGCCGTTACAGTCAGCGGTCAACAAAGATCTAACCGTCGCTCCTACACAAGAAAGCCGACACAGTCAGAGCGCAATTCACGTGGCTGAAACAACCCGTGAATTGCGATGCTGAAACAGTATCAGCAACAACGAGAAGAAGCTGTTACACCAGCCATAACAACAATACCTCATTCGGCTCCTGTAATATCATTCTATTGCGTGAGACTAGGACATCCTATGCTAGTTTAGAAAGTAGATCTGACTAAAGATAGGACTCAGATACACATTGTAAATTATTGTATCGAAGGGATTCCCTGTTTAAATAAGAGGAAATCATCATTCGAGGGATCCAAGTTTTATATATTGAAGAAGCTCTAGAGAAGAGGGACGTATTCCATTTCAGATTGTAATATGATGTTTTGACAGATGAATAAAAGACTACTTTGAGTATCCTTCTCTAGATTTCTCGTTTTAGGGGAATCTTGTGAGAAGGGAGGGCCCACCTTCTTCACAAGATTCACCCATTAGTTTATAAGTGTGTTAGTACAATTTCTATTTATTCTTTGATTAACTTTTGTTTGCTGAAACACTGCTTTTAATGAATTCCACTTTGCTGAAACACTACTGACTCTGTCTTAGTTTATTGAATGAAATTCATAATTCTTTTTATTAGCAATATTGTGTGATGATTTTATGAGGCTAGCCAGAGACTGGGTTAAAGGTTCTTGCTCAGACAGGAAGGAATCAGAACATCCTGTCCTCTGTAGATTTCATTTAATTCTGCAAGTGTGCTAGCTAGAGATTGGGTTAAGGATTCCTGCTCAGAAAGGAAGGAATCAGAACATCCTGTCCTCTGTAGATTTCTATTACTTCTGCAAGTGTGCTAGCCAGGGATTGGGTTAAGGGTTCTTACTCAGAAAGGAAGGAACCAAAACATCCTATTCTCTGTAGATTTCATTTAATTCTGCAAGTGTGCTAGCCAGAGATTGGGTTAAAGGTTCCTGCTCAGACAGGAAGGAATCATAACATCCCGTCCTCTGTAGATTTCATTTACTTCTGCAATTGTGCTGACCAGAGACTGGGTTAAAGGTTCCTGCTCAGAAAGGAAGGAATCAAAACATCTTGTCCTCTATAGATTTCATTTAATTCTGCAAGTGTGCTAGCCAAGAGATTGGGTTAAGGATTCCTACTCAGAAAGGAAGGAATCAAAACATCCTGTCCTCTGTAGATTTCTATTACTTCTGCAAGTGTGCTAGCCAGGGATTGGGTTAAGGGTTCCTGCTCAGAAAGGAAGGAACCAGAACATCCTGTTCTCTGTAGATTTCTATTATTCCTGCAAGTGTGCTAGCTAGAGACTGGGTTAAGGGTCCCTGCTCAGAAAGGAAGGGATCAGACTATCCTGTTCTCTGTAAACCTCAATTTCACAAGTGTCCTAACAAAAATAGGGCTTAAGGCTCTTGCTTAGAAAGGAAGGAACTAGATGGCCTTGTTCTCTGCTAGATAGAGTTAACTTTTTCTGCATTACTGTTTTCATGAAAGAGTGTTAGTACTGAAGTCTCTGTTTGAGAGTAAGGGTCATGTTCTCTGGTTGTAGAATAGTTGTTCTTTCCTATTGCAAGTGTTATTCTAATGTAATCCAGGATTCTTAGATTAATCTTTAAGATCTGCAATAGGGAAGATTTCTTTCTTGTGATTTAATTCAGAACTTTAGTTTATTCAAGCAAGTGTGATTAGTATAAGTTTCTTTACTACAACTCTAAGTGGCTTTTGGAATTGAGAATATATAGTGCGTGGTTATCTTTGAAATAAAAAGACTTCCCTGGGTTGATAATTTATGTATCACTTGATTGTTTGAATCAATTAAGCAATTATAGTGACCAACACTTACCTGATTATATACCACCTTTGGCTAGCGCGGTTAACTACAACAACATCCCATGTGACTTTGAGTACACATTGATCACTGCGTACATTCCGAAGGGGATACACGTAGTGGGAAGTCAGTTGGAACAGATCCCTCTACTGAAGAACAATGATTTCAACCTTGGAGACAGAAAGAACTACTCCATGCTCGTGCCCCATAGATATTTGACAAAGACCACTGGGAAGAAGCCTCGCATCATCGCCAATTCGTGGATAAAGGAGCTGGTGCAGTCCACGATACTTAACGTGATGAATATTTCTCAATTTGGTCGACATCAGGAGGTTAACGCTTGTGTTAAACTCCTATTTTCATGCTATCATGGTGGATACCTATGGCTCGACAGGAGGATTACTGTGGATCCAATGCTGATCCACTTTATAGGATTGAGCATGTAGGGACCTGACCCTCAACAGTTCTACCTGGGAAGACCTCAGATCGCTCCCTGACACATTGCATCAAGGAGGCATATGATGAAGTTGAGAAGGGAAAGCAAGGATACAAGGTAGCCTCTATCCAAAATGGAGCAGGGCACCTCGCTTTCCAACTCATAGCTGGCAATATTGTAAGAATCAATCACCCCACACAGGTCACCGGGTTCATGGTGGACCTCGTAGGAAAATGCTGGAGGGGATGCAGATGAATTTTGTGAGTTACCTCGTCAACTAGCTTGAGAAATACTTCCATGAAGCATATGATCAAGGATACGAGTTCCACTTGAGTTGGCTACTTGTGTTGATTGCATTTGTCGCTTGGCAAATGCCTGAGGGAGAAACATTTCCAGAAATTGAACCATCAGAGCCATTGGCAGCTAGATTTTATACATTATGGTACACAAATGACATGTCGAAGCAATGGAATTCGAACGCAGTGTTCCATGCCTACTATCAACAACTGAAGGTTTCCATAAAGTCATTTCCATGCATGACACTACGTGCCTTGCACCAGTACATACCGATAGCCAAGTTCTGCCTAGATCCACATTTTATTTATATCACTGCGCGCAGGGATGAGAGAAAGGACGACTTACAGTCTTACTATAAACTGACCGATGAAGAAATGGAGCAGATAAAAAAGGAATGGCTGGAGGAGTTCCTTCTACCGGTTGCAGATGCAGAACTCTATGACATTGATATCATAGGAAGCCCCTTAGTCACTTGGGTCGACATGTCGGACATACCAGTGCGAAGAAGAAAAATAAAAAGGAGGAAGTATAGGATGTACAGATTGATGAGGAAGACAATGCCTCTAAATAAAATGGATTTGGATCACCTGCAGGAGGATGAGACGAAGTAATTGAAGAAGGAGGAGGGGATGAAGGAGAAAAGCAAGAAGAAGGTGAAGCTACACTGCCGAAGGATCCCCCTATCGAGACAGAAACACCGAAGAAGAGGTGTTGGAGTTACTTCAACACACACCTAGGATTTCATTTTCCTAAGGTTTTTCCTTGTTTATTCATCATAATTAGTCATTATACAATATCCTATATTTTAGGGGAGAATATTCCACCTGGAGAATATTATCTTTCAGTTGACACTTCAGTTTGACTAGTTGAGTTGAGTTTAGATGCTGCATTGGTTTTATCACCATGCAACATTGGGATCATCACCATGCTAATTCAACCTTGGATTGGTATCATCACCAGACTGGCACATTACCCTTGATTCCCTAAGTTAACTCCTCACTACTCTGTTCAGTTAGTTAACTGAAGAGTAGTTGACTAGTTAACTCAACTAGGTGGTAGTTCACTCCTGTAATTTCCTGAGAGACTAGACTAGGTGGAAGTTCACTCCCGTAACTGCTGGTGTGTGTCTAGATCACTCTATACCACCACTATGGTGCATTTTTTCTCCTCTAGTGCACACTCATTGAGTTATACAAAGTATATCATGTGTAAATTATTCATTATTCATAACGGTTAATGCAAATTCTTTATTTCTTTCTCTTCTTCTTCTTCTTTCTCAAATTATCTCTGAAAATGTGTGTATTATTGTTTATCTAGATATATTATATGTAGGTTCAACACATTTACATGGTATCAGAGCCGATGGACTTCTAAGAAAAAACTACACCAAAAGTTTTTGCAGGTACAAAATATTGAAGACAACAGAAAGATGGATTTCAAAAAAGAATTCATTCTTACACCTTACAACTATTTTGCATTGAAGGAGAAAATAACCATACATCTCCAAACCAAAGGGTTCTACAGGTTAACCTTGAATACAGATACAAAACCGACATCATCCATAGAAAAATCCAAGTACTTAAATCGCATGGATGAGGCACTCAGAACAACTTGCAGTCTTATTTCTCCCGATCTCCTTTTTCATATATCTTTCTGTAAGACTCCCAATGAAGCCCGAACCACCTTGGAAGGGATATTTGGAAAACATGATGATATGAGGGGACACATGCTAGAGGTGGATATGCTCACATTGGATCCCAAAAGCTTCGAAAATATCCAATATTTCTTTACAAAATTCAAGGATACACTGTTGCAACTCAAAGCTTGCGGGGTTGAGAAATTGAAGGAGGAGAAAAAAATGGTTCTCACCATTCTCTCCAAGATTGGTCCTGAATTATCTATATTTGTATCCACATTCCATTATGTCAGATTCGCCTCAGGAGCCACCTGGAATATGCCTTCTCTTGAGGATTTTATCGAAGCCCTGACACAAGAGCAAACCAAGCTCATCAACATGGGAAAAATCAAAGGCCCAAAGGTGCATGCACTCACTGTGCAAGATGGCATCCAAAAATATCAGAAATCTAAAGATAAAGATAAATGGAAATCTCATGCACATATGAAGACAAAAGGGTACACAAAACCCTTCCTCGATGCCTCCAGATACAAAGGGGAAAATGGAAGAAAAGGGGAGAAATGCATGTATTGTCACAAAGGATTCCATTAAGAATCCACATGCATGCAAAAAAAAATAGATCTGATGTCTCAAATAATTCAACAAAACAACCTTGGAGATCGAATCCCTGAGGGTTTCAAGAAGAAGAAGCCAAAAGATCCGAATTTGAAGAAAGGAAATTCTAGCCATGCCCTGATTGCCATCAAATCCTCTCCTGATGCTTGGATCGTAGATTCAGGAGCATCACATCACATGGATGCCTCAAAAGTTGTATATTCTTCTTTGGATGCATGCAAAGGTCCTCCTATTCTGATGGGGGACAACTCTTCTGTTGAAGTCACCGAAAAGGAAGGATTGAACTCACCAACGGAAGCTTCGAGAATGTGATGCATGTTCCCAAACTCTCTGTCAACCATCTCTCCATGTATCAGATGACGAATCCCGACACTGGAAATAAATTCATATTCACACCAAATTCCATGGACATCTACGACATGCAAACCAACTAAAGGGTTGCTACCGGTGAGGTAAATCATCAGTCTAGATTGTATACTTTTTTGAATTTATTGAACCTGGTTCTGGTTTACTGCTTACTCATGCTGATGAAAGTAGTAGGATATGGCACAGAAGGTTTGGACATTTGAATTTCAGATACATGCAACAACTTAGCAAGCACATATTAGTTGATGGTCTACCAAACATCCATTTCTCTAAGGGAGTATGTGAGGGATGTGTTCTCGGAAAACACCCTCAAAAGAAATTCGACAAAGGAAAGTCTTAGAGAGATTATGCACCTTTAGATCTGATCCACAGTGACCTCATGGGTCCCTTTCCACATCCATTGCTTAGAAAAGTGAGGTTTGTTCTCATTTTTGTTGATGATTTCTCACGTTTTACTTGGATCTACTTTCTCAGGAAAAAATCCGAGGTCTTTCAACACCTCAAAGATTTCAAATCCTTGGTTGAGACACAGTCCGGAAAGAAGATCAAGTTCCTCCAAACTGATAATGGAGGAGAGTATGTAAATCATGAGATCCATAATCTTTTCCATGAGACAGGGATTCAGTTGCAGCACACAATTCCCTATACTCCACAACAAAATGGAGTTGCTGAGCGGAAAAGTAGATCTCTAAAGGAGATGGCATCTTGCATGCAGCATGCAAAGTCATTACCACAGAGACTATGGGCCGAAGCACTTAATTGTGAAACATACATCCAAAATAGACCTCCTCATAGATATGTCAAGGATAAGACCCCCTACGAGGCTTGGAGCGGCCTCAAATTGGAAGTGACCCACTTTTGCATTTTCGGTTCACGTGCATGGGCCCAGATTCCCTCTGAAAAGAGGAAGGCACTTGATCCACAGAGCACTGAGTGCATTTTTGTTGGCTAACTAGATGGTGTGAAGGGATATAGACTTATTGACCTTTCCTTGGACCGGATCATCATTGAGCGAAGTGTCCAATTCGAGGAAAGTGTCTTGCATGCACCTCAACAACCGCATGCAGACACCTTCACTCTTCCACCTGTTCGAGATGATGAGAATACACATGCTGAATCTTCTTTAGATGAGAGTTCTGATTCAGAGTACTCAGATGATTCAGATTCAAATTCAATATAGTCAGATGTAGAGTCAGAGCATCCAGATGCAGTTGCAAAGCCACAACAGAGGCCCAAGTGGGCACAACCTACTCTTCAAGATGCATGGGATATTGTTGGTGATCCAACTGATACTAGGATGATTCGATCTGATTTCGAGGAGCCTCTTGTTTCACTCATTGCCACTGAACCATTTCCCTCCAGACATATTTTCTTGGTTCAATCTTTAGATCCAAAGTATTATGGCGAGGTTGCTAGAAATCCCTTTTAGGAATCCACCATGCAGGAGGAGTACAAATCCCTCCTCGAGAACCAAACTTGAGATCTAGTTCCCCTTCCTTCTTGGAGGAAACTTGTCATATGCAGATGGGTCTACAGGACCAAGAGCACAGTGGATGTACAAATTAGTAGATACAAATCCAGGCTTGTCGCCAAAGGCTTTCAACAGGTTCATAATATTGACTATGATGAGACCTTCTCTCTAGTAGCGAAGATGGATTCCATACGATTGGCACTTTCCATTGCAGAAACCAAAGGATGGGAAGTCCATCAGATGGACGTGAAGAATGCATTTCTTCACGGCGATCTCTTTGAGGAGATCTATATGGAGCAACCCCATGGATTTATGCAGGACTCATCTTTGGTCTGTCGACTGAAGAAGTCCCTTTATGGCCTCAAGAAGGCTCCGAGGGCATGGTATGCCAAGATGTATTCCTACCTGTTGTCACAGAACTTTGTATGTTGTAAATCAGACCCGAATGTCTAAATGCTCAGGATGACTGATTCAATTCTACTTTTAGTTTTGTATGTTGATGATTTGCTGATCACCGGTTGCTCGACTTTGGGGATTTCTACAGTCAAGAGGATTCTACATTATAGGTTTTTGATGATGGACATGGGTCCACTACACTTCTTCCTTGGACTTAATATCAGTCAGGATGCATCATGCATCAAACTGTCTCAGGCCAAGTATGCACGAGATATCCTTGAGAGATTTCACATGAAAGACTACAAGTATGCTCCGACTCCTTTCTTATTAGGAGTAAAACTTGAGGATGGTGGGGAGACTCCACTGGTTGAAACATACTGTATAGATAGCTAGTGGGGAGCTTGTTGTATCTCACACACTCCAGACCAGACCTCTCATATGCAGTTGGTGCAGTTTCCAAGTTCATGCAGGAGCCGCATGAGCTACATTGGAAGGCTGCAAAGCATATCCTTCGATACGTAAAGGGCACCATAACCTTTGGGATTCATTATGAAGCAGACTCTACATTAGATCTCATTAGATTTACTGATTCTGACTGGGCTGGAGATAGCATCGATCGCAAGTCCACATCTGGTTACTCACTCAGTCTTGGTTCCCGGCCTATCTGTTGGTCAAGTAAGAAGCAAGACTCCATTTCCCTATCTTCAGCCGAGGCAGAGTACAGAGGGGTAGTTAACATAACCATTCAGGCTATGTGGCTACAACATTTTCTTAGTGAATTGGGCATTCAGTTTCATTGGTTGATTGTCATTTGGTGTGACAACTAGAGCAATCTGAAGTTCTGCAGAGATCCAGTTCATAGGCAATGAATGAAGCACATTGAGATCCACATGCACTACATCTGAGACTTGGTATACAAGGGGATCATTGAATTATAGTTCTATCCCTCAGTAGAAAAAATGACATACATATTCACCAAGACCTTCACTAAGCAGGAGTTCTATTCTCTGCGAAGTCGTCTTGGAGTGAAGGACACAATTGCCTAGCAACTGTATTTCTTCTTTTTACATACATTATACCTTGAGGGAGGGTTTTCCCCATGAGGTTTTCCCTCTTTCCTCACTTTATTTCAATGTATATTTTGTATTTGTGTACCTAACATGGCCTTGTTTCTAGGACCCATTCTTTATTTTCACCATAGTGATGTTCAGGGGGGGTGTTGGAGTTACTTCAACACACACCTAGGATTTATTTTTCCTAAGGTTTTTCCTTGTTTATTAGTCATAATTAGTCATTATCTAGTCTCCTATATTTTAGGGGAGAATATTCCACCTGGAGAATATTGTCTTTTAGTTGACACTCCAGTTTGACACTTTAGTTTGACTAGTTGAGTTGAGTTTAGATGCTGCATTGGTTTTAACACCATGCAACATTGGGATCATCACCATGCTAATTCAACCTCTGCTTGGTATCATCACCATACTGGCACATTACCCTTGATTCTCCGAGTTAACTCCTCACTACTCTCTGTTTAGTCAGTTAACTGAAGACTAGTTGACTAGTTAACTCAACTAGGTGGAAATTCACTCCCGTAACTTCTTGAGAGACTAGACTAGGTGGAAGTTCACTCATGTAACTGCTGGTGTGTGTCCATATCACTCTAGACCACCACTATGGTGCATTGGTTCTCCTCCAGTGCACACTCATTGAGTTACATAGAGTATATCATGTGTAAATTATTCATTATTCATAACGGTTAATGAGAATTCTTTCATTCTTTCCCTCCTTCTTCTTCTTTCTCAAATTCTCTCTACAAATGTGCGTATTATTGTTTATCTAGATCTATTATGTGCAGGTTCAACACATTTACAATAGGAAGGTTTCTTCGCAGAAACCCTCAGTAAGAAAGAATACCCATGCCAGTAAGCCCTAGCTAGAGGCTACGCTCATAGAGGATGATATCGGTCTAGTCCGCAGAGCGATGGAGGACACGTCCGAAGATCTCTTGTAGAGATATGGAGCAAAGAAGGAAGAACTGTATGTAAGGGTCAAGAAGGAGCTGAAGGAGATACAACAAGCTATTCAAGTTATCCATGCAGTACCTACTGTGCCTTCCTCGTCCGAGATTACAGAATTGGGGGATGAGCCCAACCAATTAAGAAGATTAACAGATGCAACAGAGGCTTGACTTCATAAAGTTCAAGAAGAAAAGGAAAAGGCTACAAAATCCCTAAAGAAAGAGAAAGAGGAAGTCTTAGAGAAACTACGAGTTGTGCGGTACTGTGTAACTGCTTATGAAAATGAGAAAGATGAGTTTCGAGAAATGCTCGAAGAGGACAAAGCAAAGATACATAGGGAAAAGGACCAGATGCTCGCAAAGAATACTACAGTCAAAGAAGCGGTGAGAAAATCACTTCGCTTTGTGCCAGGCTTGACACATGAGGAACATGAGTCAGTCTAGGTTCAAGTGGTGAAGCTCGCTGAGACCATCCAACAACTTCAATCGAGGATAATGGAGTTGGATATTCAAGAAGTACCGAGCACTCCACAAGAAGTGCGCGATCAGAGGGAGGAAGATGTTAGGAATGCAGTTGTAAGAATCATGTCCCTTGCCTTAGAATGCAAGAATTTGAGCAACAAAAGTGCACATACATATGAACGTCTTGCAGAATATCTAGAGTTGAGGAAACTGGAAACGCAACTATAGGAGGCGCAATAGTAGGCACTGTCAGTACAAGTGTAGATGAAGTTACTTACTGCACTCGAGAGAATGAAGAGATCTCAAGAATAACATGCAGTCCAACAACAGATTATTGCCATCTAGGGAAGAGTAATGGAATTGACACAGAGGCTACAACCGGTGCAGGATGAAGCCTGCATGGTGTTTGAAGAGATCAAAGGACAAGGTTCACAACTAGACCAAGTGGTTACGACAATGGAATAACACTTGGAAGGGCCTATTATAGAGCATATGATCCAAGAGCTTGCTGAGTAGGAGGCTCAGGTGAAGAAACAACTCGAGGCATCTCTAGGCCTTCGAAGCAACGCTGCCCAGATCCAAGTGACTCATGATGAGTCACAAGTGAGTGTTGGGGGCTTGTTGTCCCTTGACCAAGTTTTGAGGAAATCTTGGTCAGGTTTAGCCACTTTTTGGACTTTGAAGTAGTGATCGAGAAAGGAGTGCCCAGGCAAAGCTGAGATTGCAGATATCACTTGTTTTGTGGGCTTTGTGGAACCAACACGGGGTTCTTAGGGTTTTGTAACGGGTTATGGGATGTCGGCCCATGGGTTTACCCATGATTAGGCGTTTTTGTAAATGTAAAAGTATAAATAAGTAAGAATGTAATGTAGAAAGGAGTTGATAGCTTTCAAGTCTAAGTGCAAGTAGTTTTGGGTTGCTTAGTGAAACATACTGTGTACATAAGGCTCTGTGCTTGATAGAGGAGCTGGCTCTATTCCTTAACCTAATTTTGGGAGGTGGATCTGGTGCTTAGTGCATAGATCACTTGTCTGGTGTGAAGCTTGGCTCTGTAGCTTAGTGCACATGAGTAGATGAATGTACGAGATTGAAGCCTAATAAAGAATAAGAAGCAATTGGTGGACGTATCCCCACACTAGGGTGAACCACGTATATCATGTTGTTATGGTTTTCTTTGTGCTATGATGTTATGCTCTGGGTCTACTTAGTGCATTGATTGTTATGTATGATAGATAGATCTATGAATTCTTAGTGTTTTATTTATCTTGAATGTGCTAGATCTAACTTATGATTCTAAGTGAGATGTGTATTTTTTCATTGCTATGGTGCCGATCTATTCTTAGGGTTTGTTCTGCGATATGAATAAAGTTGATAAACTAATGCATGTAGTTCTTAAGTACTCTGTGAATTAATTTTAATCACAGATCTGTGTCCTAGCTTGGTTATAGAAACCTGAGTCTTGTAATCCCCCCTGCCTCTACCTCGGGTGAGACTTCGTCTGCTTCGTAGGTGTTGCCTAAAGGGTCAGTAGTTAGGGTTTTGTTTGCATGATGTTGAAGCGTTGAACCCTGGGTCTGCCCCTATGCCAACAATGCCCCGTAATGTGTGATGTCAGAAGAGCATCTAATGGGAGAAATACATTACAAAATATTTACCAATGTATAAAATCGAGTGAGCCCAGGACCATAGTTCGGGAGGTGCCATTTTCAAAATAAAAATTGTTTCTCTGACGTGGGCATACCCATGCTCGAGATGAAAATAAATCATGGCTTCCAATCAAATACACCACAGATCCATGTCATATAACTATATAAAGTGTATTCTCGAGCAATACACAACAGATCTACATCTCAAAATCAAATATGTATAAGTATAGTATCCATCTTCAAGAAGCCAATAACGCTCGATGGATGGATATGAGGTCTTCATAGCTTGAGAAACAACTTCAAGATCTTCAAAGATCAGGTAGGAGTATAATGGGAGTGCATAAATCACAACCCTGAGGTCTTCAATGACTCATTGGGAAAAGACATAAGGATCTCGATAATTAGGTAGAGAACTTCGTCGATTTTGAATCAGGACTTGACTGGACTTTCGAGATGGATGACTCATGAGGTCAAGAGAAAAACTGTAGAAAGTTAGACTCAAGTTGGGTGAAAATTCCCTTAGACAAAAGCATGAAATATGATCAGACTTAGGCAACATGACATTGACATAAGTTCACAATGCAAGAGGCAACACAAACTCTCCATGTGTTTGGAAGAGTAACAAAACAGAGGAGGACACAACTCTGTGTAGTGAGAAAAACTTCCTAAGTTCATACTAGATCCCAATGCTTGACGAACAAATGAAAGGATGTGATTTTTCCAAGGGCGACTCTTTGTGCTGCCAAAAAAAGAATATATATTTCCCGTCCCCTCTTTTTGGGATATTTGATTTTTTGTCTTTTTCAATTTTTTAAAGAGATTGAAAAAGAAAAGAATGCTACGTTACAAACGAGGAACGAGTTTCGCAAGTAAGCATACTAGTTCTAGGCACAAGGAACACACTAATGCTCAGATCAAGGAGACATGTGAAGGAAAAGGACACTTAGGGAAAATTCCTCCATGGGTCAAGGTGTCAGGTCACAGAGGCAAAGTGATACAAGGATTGCGTATAAGGCATGCTTCAAAGGTTCAATTGAGAGAAACATGGAGCCGACATTAGGCCAAAGACGCAGAGATGAAAATGCAATGCAACAAGACACAATGAAACCCCTTCAATGTAATTTTAACGAGCCCAGAGAAGGTAAGCTTGATAGTTTTTTCACGTTTAGAGAGTTACAAAAAACGTAAAATAATACTCCAAGGAGTACCTTTTTCGGAGATATCTAGTCGGTTTGAAAAAGGGGGTAAACTTGCACCGAAAAGACGTCTATTCAAAAACATTTTAACAAGTGTGACAAGGACAAGATCACTTGACAATATTTTCAATTTCAAGGAGTTTGAAAATATTTTAACTATGGACTCACAACCTTTTTCTGAGTTTAGTCTCCTTATCTTGAAAAAGTATAAAAGTTACCGAGGAGAACTCTCCCGACGAGATGAATCTCCCGAGGTGTACCTTTTTCCGCAATAATCTACAGGCTAGAAAAAGGGGTAAACTCATGCCAGTAGATGTTCTTCTGGACCATTTTAACGAGTGTGAAGGAACAAGTTCACTCAATGATCTTTTCAATTTTAGGGAGTCTGAAAAGAGCTTAACTATGGACTCTGCGGGGGTTCCTTTTTCGTAAGTAATAGCCAAGGCTTGAAAAAGGTGACAAAACAAAACCAAGGAGAATGTTCCTTTTTCGTAAATTTAGTCCCTCATCCCAAAAAAGGGTTAAAATTATGCCTGAGAATACTCTTTTAGCAAACTGAAGTTCCTAGAGCATACCTTTATTCGTACAATTGACCATCCAGACCGAAAAAGGGGTAAACTACCGCTGGAAAAACATGCCTTCAAATTTGAGTTTAGTGAGCGTGAAGTGAATAAAGATAGCTCGACAATATTTTCATGTTTAGAGAGTTTGAAAAGGGCTTAAATATGACTCCAGATGGTTACTTTTCTCAGTTAATCTAGACAAGATTGAAAAGCATAAATGCAGTCTCGTTGGATTTTGCTTTCGAATTTCAAGGCGAGCTTGAAGGACAACAAAGCGTGCTCATTTTGGGAGTCCCGAGGGTGAGGTCAAGAATGATGGTGCATCAGACGAATTAGGATTAATATCGTAATCATGACAGGACTAATAAGGACTCATGAGCCTATAGTCATTATAGACAACATGGATGCAAAAATGCAACAAGGATCTACCTAGGGAATCCATGTAAAGGTAGGCTCTACCACCTAATTACGACACTTCTAGAGAAACAAGGAAGGTTCCGTGTTGCACTTCGGTGGGATTGATGCTATGGAAAAGCATAAAAGACAATGAGATGCAGAAAGTGGAGGTGAAATCCTAACTTATATGCAAAAAGTTGGAAAAAATGACTTTTACCAAAGGACATTTAAAGTGAACCATCCCCTAAAAGGTTACCAAACCAAAAGGAAAAGTGTATTATAATATCCAATAAGAAACTCAAGAATGGAACCAAGTGATTTCCAAGCCAAGAAAAATGGCAAAGGGGGTAAAAAAGGTGGCAAAAAGGGCCAAAACATTCTACAAATAGAAGTTGACAACTCATTTTCACCATTGCATTTTGAAAATTGACCAAAAGGAGAAAAAACCCCTTTTCTAAAGAAGTTGATTCCGGGAGCTTCATTGGACGAAACAAACTTCTGCTCAGACCAAGTAAGTACAAATGTATCCCCCTTGCATTTAATTTCTTAATTTATGCATTTCGTTTTGTTTTTGATGGGGCACACTATGCTAAAAAGAGTGGCCCTGCGTGTACGCGGGCTGTCCAAGGACAACACGCGTATGTACTCAGGAAAAAAACACTCATCCCATGTACATACACGATTGTGGTTGAAACAATCCACATACACCCTCAAAAGTTTGGAAATAATTAAAATAAAAGAGCTAACTCCCTTTTATCTGCCATGGAACATGATGTATGTCCACTGGAGGGAGAGGGAACATGAGGACATTGATGCACTGGTCGAAGAGGATCTTGTTTCCATAGCTACATTGAAACAATGTGGTCTGTGGAAGTTCTTCCAGTGTCCGTTTATGAGGTCACAACCAAGGCTACTGAATGCCCTGGTTGACTATTAGAATCCTGATGCAGAGGCCTTTATGATATAGGGACAATCATTAACTCCAATGACTGAAGACATCTACTTCCTGGCTAGCCTCTCGAGGAGAGGGGAACCAGTCAATCTGCGGAATTTTCCCTTTGGGCCTTCTAAAATTGAGGATTACATTCACATGCACTGTGAGGACCACACTGAGAAAGCAGGTTCTCAGGTGCCAATTCAAAAGATCACGAGTTTGTATCTGAGAGTGATCTTGTTACTCATTAGGAAGATTACTAGATCCACGACCCTTCACCAGGATTCTCGAGCACACATGCATTGTTCTATTTAGTGCCAGTAGGCATAGATATTTGACTGGAGTACAACCATGATCAAATGCATGAAGAGACAACTGACAGAGTGTTGGCTATGAAACAACAAAAAATTTAGGTTTGGCACTATTCTTTGCTTGTTCTTGTTCTTCGAGAGTGCCCAACTTGATTCCTAGAGAGACTGTGTGGGGACATGTGGTCTAGAGTATCATTTTTATGTGTGTATTAGAGTACCGACTTTCATGTATCTGTTATGTATAGATGTGGGACTAGTGCGTCCGATAGACTTCACGAGGACTCAATGATGTCCTCGACCACAAGCGGGACCACCAACAGTCGGTGGACCAGCAGCCATAGGGGGACCTCTTGCTGGAGAGGCCGAGAGAGTTTTGAGGCGGGTGGAGTGCAACCTCACCATGCTCACTTGTACAATACCTATGGCCAAGATCGAGGATCTCCAACCTTCTATGCAGCCTCATGTAGTGGAGGTGCCACGAACTTGGGTCCATCTCTTCTGGAATTTGGCCAATGCCTTCGTTCACTGTGGTAGGGCCAATATGCCCCGAGCTTAGATATGCTAGAATTTTATGTGCCAAGGGCACCATTGTATATTTTTTGAGGGCATAAGCCTAACGATGTATACCGCACCTTATTTTTGAGGTGTTCACACCCACCTATGTACTCGTGACATTTTTGATATATATATATATATATATATATATATATATATATATATTTACATATTATTCGTCTTATGGATCACATTTTTACAAATGTATGTACATGTGTATGTGTGTGCAACATGCCAATCTAACACTTGATTAGCTAGAGTATCCGTCATATGATTAAATCTCCTATGAACATGGATATACGTAATGTAATCAAAGTAACGTTCTAAGAGATGTACCCTAAGGAAACATTGGTGCAAAGTAGGATCATAAATGTGGTAAACTCCATTTAACTAGGACACAACTAGATGAGCATCTAAGTAGACCCAGATGTGAGAAATTCCATGTGACAAAGTGTCACAAAGCAACTCTATCACTGCACTATACTCGACGACATTGATTGTGGCGTCACCTAGACAAATACCTCTAAATGATAGAAACTGGCCTCCAGGTGTGAAAATCACCCAAGTTGCAGAAGCAAGCCTCCGAGTGTGTCAACTAGCTCCGTCCGCGAACCCAAAGAACACCTCCGATTCACTTGACATCTTCCACAGTGAAAAAAAAGACATAAATAACTACATGTCCATAAAACAAAATGACAAAAAACTATATAAGAACTATACATATGTACAAGAAATCACTCAAGCAACCAACCTAAGAGTAATACTTCTTGAGGTAGAGCCCATTTCTAGGCCCCACCAAGGAATTTAATTCAAAGTCAACCAAAAGGTAAGAACCCTTATTTAAGACCTCTTTCATGATGAATGGTCCGAACCACATGGGTTTGAAATTTCCTGCCCCCAGGGGATCCTTGTCTTGATCATAGACCAGGACAAGATCACCTTTGGAGAAAATATGAGGATGAACATACCAATCGTACTGACACTTGAATCGTTTCTTATGAGCCTCATTGGTCGAGGTTGCATCACACTTCTCATCAAGATGCTCAAGATATAATAGGCGTTCCTCAAGCGGTGAAGTGTCTGGCAGTAATTCCAATGCCAACTTTAAAGACAAGATCTGACACTCAATAGGAAAGACTACTTCCAGGCCGTATACGAGTTGAAAAGGTGAGAAACTAGTGGGATTCTTTATAGACATTCGGTAGGCCCACAACGCCGAGTACAACATCAAATGCCAATTTGAATTGGCAGAATTGATCGTTCACTGAAGAATAGTCTTGAGAGACTTATTCATAGCTTCAACCTGACCATTTTCTTGTGGGTAGTAGGGTGATGAATTTTCTTGCCTCAACCAAAGATTTGATGTTAACTCGATCATCATTTTGTTTTGGAAGTGATTTCCATGGTCAGTGACAATATCCTTCGGGATGCTGAACCTTGCTACTATCTAGTTAAAAATGAAAAGAGCTGTTGTTTCTCCATCATTGTTAAATGTTGGCATAGCCTTGATCCACTTTGTGAAGTATTATACTGCTAAGATGATGTAACGATGCCCCCCTGGATGAAGCTGAGTAACATGTAGTAAAGTCAATCCCCCACTTGTTGAAAGGACCAACAACAATGATAGGAAACATGGGAGCGGGATGTGCCCGCATCTTCCAAGAGAAGATCTGACACGGTGGCACTTCTTGACTGACTCAACGCAATCCTTGATTAATGTAGGCCAAAGTAACCAACACATAGAATATTTTGGGTTGTATCCAACCCAGAAAAATGACCACCACATGCTCTGATGTGGCAGTTGTTCAGAACAAGCTCTACTTCCTTGTGTATAAGGCATTGACGAAGAATGCAATCTATGCCTCGACGATACAAGGTGTCATCGAGTATGTGCTAGTTTCATTCCTAATGGAAAATTCATTGACATTTGTCACGGGAAGCAGAAGTAGGGAAATTTAAAGTCTGGAGATAAACTAGTATATCTCCATACCAGGGGTCCAGAGATGTGATTAGAAAAAAATCTCCTTTGATAAGAGATTCTTCGGACGTGACATCACTAGACTCAACCAGAAGTTCTGAAATAAGTTTGACAAAGAGCAACAACTTTATGGATTTCACGGAAACAAAATCCAAGTCAAATTCCTGGAGGATTACAATCCATCTACTAATCTTTCCACCAATGACCTATTGTGTCAACACATATTGAAAATGGTTCACAACGACAATGACAGTGGTCTTGTGAAGAAGAATATAATGATGGAATCATTGGACAACATGCACTGCTGCCAAAGAAAGCTTATCAACATGGGAATAGTTGAGTTTCGGCCCAACCATGCCTTGACTCAGGTAATAAATAACATGCTCCTCGAGAAGATCATCCTCTTGAACCAAGACCATGTCGATGGTCGACTCTCCAATGGCCACATACAACAAGAAATGTCTATTATAATCGGGAGGCTAGAGCATAGGGGAAGACGTAAGGGAGCGTCTCAACACTTAAATGGAGCACTGAGCAGATTCATCCCAACAGAATGGGACTCCCTTTTTCAACAGGCACATAAAACCTTTAGTGATCTCGACGTAGTTCACGAAAAAACACTGAAGAAAGTTCGTTTTCCCCTGTAAGCTCTGAAGCTAGGGTATTGTGCGCGGGGGGTAAATTGAACTATTGCCTCAACCTTGAGAGGATCGACCATGATCCTTGTTGTCAAAAAAATGAAACCTAAGAGATGACTTGATGTCATGCTGAAACTGCACTTGTTAGGATTCAAGCAAATCTGATAGTAGCGACATCGTTCGAAGATTAGGCAGAGGTGTGTGGGATGATCATATCTCTTGCGACATCGTGATGCTAGATTATCAAGACATGCCTCGACTACATGTCTAAGGTCATGGAAAGAAAATGACATGTCCCATTGAAAAGTGGCTCCAACATTCTTCAAGCCAAAAGGCATCTTACGATACGCGAACGTGCCCCAAGGACAAATACAATCGATTTTATGCTAGTCTTTGGGTTGATATGAATCTGGTTATATCCCGAAAAACCATCCATGAATGAAAATACCTCACAGCCTGCACATTCATCGACAATATGATCGATGAATGGGTGGGAAAATTATCTTTCAGACAAGCCTTGTTCAATTCATGGAAGTCCATGCACACACGAATCATACCCTATTTCTTATTAACCAGAACAGGGTTTGACACCCATTTTGTCAACTGTACGGGTAGATAAAACTAGATTTAAGCAGTTTCTCTACTTCATCCTTAATTGCTGCTGCTTTCCGAAGATTCATCGGATGAATCTTCTGTCGAAACGACTTGGCATCAGGATAATTCATTATTCATGTTCGACGATTCTTGGGTCTATGCCTGGTATTTCCTCGTAAGACCAGGAAAACACATCGAAAATTTCTTTAAATAACTATGTATAAATTCAAATCTCTTCATGGGAGCAATCCTCTTTGACAAAAAAATTCTCCATGACGCTAGGGGTTCTGGATATATATATGGGGATCTTTTCAACGATAATCACCATATTACCCTTGACGTAAACTGCATGCATAGCTAGAGGATTAATAGGACAAGACATATCTCCAGTCATAGTCAAAACAAATTTGCCTACCTCTATTCTCCTTAACTCTGGGAGGAAGTAAGATCTATGATGGATATCATCCCAGGGTCTGTCTAGACCAGTCAATGCCTCAAGAATCGTCTCATCTTAGGGCAAGACCAAGTCTAAATAATCTGTCGTGGCAAGAGAACCTTGAGCCCAAATAGTCTCGAGAACTGGATCTAACTCTTGTGCGAGAGTCAGATCAGGGTTGACCGAAGATTGTTGGACAATGCTGTACACAACTTCAACCGTCGAAAAGGACATGGCCATGTAATAATTCTTTGTCCCTTCCATCAAGGATGATAGGGAAGGAAGAGTGCGTAAATCGTGAAAGTAAGTCGTTTGGAACAACGACATTTGAAAAATTTCAGCCTTAGGCTAGTTGGGGGCAGCCGATATAAGCTTGACATCGCAAGAAGTTAGAAGGTAATCGAAAGTACCCATCAATGATGGACACAAACCAACCCCTACATTGATGGTTCTGGGCTGAGGATTATCAATTCATCGGAACTGTGGATGCCCCCAATGAAGGGTTAGGATGAGAGAAAGATAACTGGTCAATGGACACAATCCAACCTTTGTGTGAAAATAACAAGAGATGAAAGACTGTAGAAACCACTACATGCATTGCATAGGTCCAACTCCTTCCTAACAAAAGGTTATATTCGAGAGGCACATTGACGACTTCAACTTCAACACACATGGTATTTCCTCCTAATTGCATAGGGAAAGAAGGAATGATTCCATGTGGTCTGAATGAATGACCATCAAATGAAATAATCAATGTAGGCAACAGAGACAAAACGGGTTGGCCAATGGCCTTACAACACGCCAACGACATCACGTAAGTCAAGGCACCCTCGTCAACCACCATACGAAAGATATTTCGAGTAAACAATTTCGTGGTGTAAGCCACTACTATATGAAACACAACATGGTAAGGAATAAAAGGTTTCAAGTCGGTTGGATTGAGAGTGATTTCTCCCAGATTATAAGTATTTATGGATCCCAAGGTGGATAACAGAGTTTTTCTCTGTGAAGGGTAGCTCCGGAGGAATTCCAAAGTAGACATTGCACAAGGGGTTTGTGCCAAATCTTCCACAACAAAGTAATTATGGGCAACCCTTGCATTCAGATTCTGAGAATCTTTCTTGAACTCACCTTTGGGGATGCGTGTCATTGTTTCACCCATCGTCTTCTCAATTTGGAGAGGAACTGGTGGGTTTGTGGCTTATTTTCCCTTTTCAGCAGATTCTGACATTTCGTAGTCTCGGGCCCTGGTCGCTATATAAGCGTCATCTTTCAACATGTATACATTCGTGACCAAGTTATTACCAGTAGATGCGGGGGGTCCTTGACTGCCCCCTTCCACGCTTGAGGATGCTGAAGCTTGAGCCTTTTTTTCCCATGTGGAAATGGGGTCATCAACACAACAGGTTGTTTCTGCGCCAATAGATTCTGAGCCTCCACAAGTCGAGGGAATAGGTGAGTCGGGTGGTCCTATGTGCAAAGGTTACACAAATACTTTGACTTTCTCTTCTCTATTTCCCCCCCGCCAACATTATGATTATCCTTTTTTTCCCCTTTACCCTTCTTGTTCCATCGTTTCTTCTTTCCTTCAGGCTACTGGTTGGCCTTTGGGTTCATCGACTACACACTGTGTACCTCTGACATTTGGGTAGGGGGAATAGACAAACTGGAGGTTTGGCTCGCCATAGTCTTTTGTATCAACAATTGTTGCAATTTATTTGACAACAGATCAATGGACTTTTCTTGTGTTGAGCCCACAATACCATCAGCATGGGGTCCAGACTTTTTTTTGGCCTTGTCGAGGATGGACCGTGGCGCATTTGGTAAGATCTCATAGAGCATGCTAGACTGAGAGTAAATCAATTCAAGCTGTTGTGCTCTCATTATCTCTTCCTCCTCTGAAAACACTCCAAAAGTTGCAACATCTTTGGATACAATGGGTACCAAAGACTTCATGAACCACTCCAGGGAAAAATTTGGTGGGACCTGTACCTTAATCAATCTTTTCCGATGCCGCCATTCTTGGATGTGGCCAGAGATATGGTTGGCCTTAGTATGCTCAAAGTTATCCAACAATTCAGTACCAACATCGTATCTCGTGGGTAACTGGAAATGGTTTAGGAAGACCATCGCCAATTCATTAAAGCAAGAATACCTCGAGCGATCGAGCTCAATATACCATTTCACGACACCCCCGATAAGAGTGCATTGAAAAAGGCACAATTGGATGAAGTCGTCTTGCAGTGAGTTTGACGAGCACCATAAGTGGAAATTTGTCATGTGATCACCTGGGTCTTCGCTAGGCTTGCCTTCAAATTTTGGAATATCCAAGGGAAAATTAGTCGGCATGGGGGGTCAACACAGATCATGACAAATTGGGTTGATGAGAAACCTTGACAAGTCTGGCAGTTGTAGATTTTCCATAAATGGTAGTTTAAGTTGAGTACTATGTACAGGAAAAAGGGGTCCTGGAGTTTGACTAGCACCAGGTTGCCAAGAAAAGTTGGACTTCTGGCTAGGGTTCTGGTATAAATCGTGGCCTTGACCAGCGTACGAAAATTGCATTTGCTAGGGTATCATCAGTTGAATCTTGTAATGGAACAACATGGGTTGGCAGGGGATTTAGCCCTGCGTTTTGTTCCAAGGATTTTGGAAGGGGATACTCCTAGCCGATCTGAAGGGCATAGATATTGAACCTTGCCCGGGGTTCCATTGACCATGGAAGGGGTTTCCCCCGACCAATATCCTTTGCGAGGGAATGGATCCCTTCCAAGGATTCCAAAGTCACTGAGAGGAGAAAAATCTTGTACTTTCCCCCTGTGTAGGAATAGTACCTTGCACAAGGTTCTATTTCCCAAAACTGGGGTTTCCCCCAGCTAATACGACAACCAAAGAAAAAGCGTTGTTTCCAAACGCGCTAAACAAAGAGAATGACATGGATCCCACCGACATAATGTAAGACGAAGGTCCTAAATTACCTGCTCCAACTAAGCTGTAGGTAGCATTGGGCCCGATGGGTTGCTATAAATCACCACCGAGTGAGGGGGACAGAGGAGGTATATGAACCCCACCGTAAGGGATATCATTAAAGGGGACTGAAGTGCCCCCGACATACCCTTGCATGGGATCATTTGAGATCCCTACCCCTAGACCCATGGTGTGTAAGGTGGAGCAAGTAAGGACTAAGTTCAAATCGAAGCTGGGCATCCCATATGAGACTGGAGGGCCCATCGCACTTTGCGTAAACATAACAGTCGTCGCTGCCAATGACGGTATCAGACCACTGCCCGAGGTAGAGGGAGTCAAGACCACTATGGTCCAAACTGGTGAAGGTGGGTTAGGATGTTAGATACCCCTTGTGGTAGTATCCGAAATGGGAGTATGAGGACTCCCGGACAAAGTAGCAACATTTTCTTCCATGGCTACTTGTAAGACTAACTGACGCTCAAAAGGTGTCACCTTAGGAGGGAAAACTTGTACTAAGATTGACGCTGACAAGTCAATAATCAGAGGGTTGGCTAGCCTGAGAGATTCCACCCCAAGGTAAAAAAGAGTAGGTTCCTCCAGAGTCGAATAATATCCTCTCGGAGCTGGGTCAGGCACAATTTCCTACGGCCCTGTCACTTTGAACGACCCTTGTTGGTCAAGTCTTCGCCGTAACGGTGGTGGAGGTGGATCTAATGCAATCAATGACAGGCCCTGAAGCCTTCACAAATGACAGAGCTCTTTATATTCCACTTTGTGAAAATATCAGTCAACACAATAAGGCTTAACTAGCATTTAAAAACCAAGCACACAATAGAAAAAATCCTATAAAACAAATCAAGAAAACAACTATCTAGTAGGAAGAACAGTTACGCCAACCAACACTAGAGAAACTAACCGGTGCAAGTGAAACTTGAACACGAAAGCACCCTCCGGGTATACTCTGTGAAGCATGACCCAATGTCTGTCCTAGGTACCGTGGTATACCCTCACAGTCACCTGTGTAAGTCCCTATAATATGGGCAACTAAGTTTCCAGCTCGCAGTCAGTCACCAGGTGGGTACAATCGACAGTCGGGTGGATTGCAATGAGAATTATAAAAATTCCAAAACCTATCGAGGGTATCGAAAGAAAGTGGTTAGGAAGACAACAGAGGATCTCAAACATATTCGAGGTCCATGAAGCTTCGTAGGAAAATGCAGTCGGTAGTACTCCCACGACATATCCTCAATATGCGTTCCCCACCACATTTAGTCTGACTTTGGAGGGGTTATCTTTGCTGAATTTCCTCACGCGACCTTGTGTTTAGCCCCTATGTTAGAGGGGGGTCCCAGATAAATTTTACGACACTGTACTTCAACACTCCCTAACTCTAACTCCAATATTTGTTTAAATAACCTTGAAGATTTTCCTCTCCAACCTAATTCAAGGCCCTAACCCTAAACTAGTTGGTTGACCCTACAAACATAAAAAGTATAATTAATTTTAGATTTAACGTTCTTTTTAATTTCTTGATTTACTCAAGGGATATGACGGTGAAACTAGTGATGTTATAAGAGACGAAAAAGAGGAAAAAACAAAACTTGAAATAAAAATTACTTCTAATCAAAAGCAAAGTTTTACAACTAACTCTTTGTAACCAACTTTTCTTTAACTAAATTTTTCAAGATCTTTGAAAAGAAGACCTAAAACAAAATTTTTCTTGACTACAAGCTACGTATGTTTCAAGAAATCAATAAATAACTTAAAAAACAAACTCTTTTCCCTTTCTAGTAAATAACCAACTCTAACTACTTTACCAAACTGAAAAGAAAATCTTTTTTTTTGAAAATTCTTTAAACAAAAAAACTGAAATAAATATTTTTTCTCTTTTTTCAAAGCAAGTGAAAGGGGTAAAAATAACACTAAAACAAGACTGAAACAGATTCCTAGCCCACTGCGGATCCCAGGGAATCACGCAAGAAACTAAGAAGGCATATCTATACTTCAAAAGACTTGCTTAAAACCCTTTCAGAAGTAAACCCAAGAAAATCAAGAAGACAAGTAAACTAAACTCTAACCCAGGATATGGCTGTAAGACAGAGACTCTGGACTGATCCAAGAAACCCTGAGAAGTGTGAACTTCAATCAGGAAAGAGGCCAACTCCCTCTTTTTTTTTTTTTTAAATTTCTTGGAACAGAGACGCGGGATGTTGCATCAACAACCTGCATATGTACGTGGGTTGTTTACTAAGAAGAGAACATATGTACGCGGGATGACTCAAGAAAGCGCAAATACACCTTTGTATCTTTCCCCCAAAAAATAAAATAGATAGACTCATAGGGAAGGGACAACTGGTATAGCACCTGAAGGTGACCAAGATCCCTTAACAGACTCAAAAAACTCGATAGAAACTTGAAATGCAAACAAAACCAATGAAACAAACCAAAATCCCCTAAAAAACCCTAGAGGCTTCCCTAATATAGTCGCTAGTTCTGCTAGCAGAAAAGCCCCCACTATGACTACACCAGGGTTCAGAATGTAGGAAGATCGATTAACCGTCTAAAAGTTAATTAATTCTCTATACTACCCCAAACATACCAAAACTCATATGAAGAAATCAAGGAAAAGGAGATCGAGTAACTATACCTCTAACCCCACATCTGGTGATGACCTCCTTGCACTTGTAAGTTTTGCTGACTGTACGCCTCCTCTCAGGGCTTACCTGCATCCAAATATTGAAAAACAAAAAACTACAAGCATGCTATTCCATATATAAGTTAGGGTTAGATGTTAGAATTTCAAGCATAAATCAATAAAAGTATTCAAGACACCATCATTTGGGACAAGAAGATGTAATTATTTTTTTAATAACACATATATAATACCTTTACAATCTAAGTCGACCACCATTCTGCGAACTTGGTCCACGCTCCTCTTCACCAAGCTCCAAGTGCACCTTGTATGAACTTCTCCTCTCAACCTTCTGATCTCTTCTTGGGAAGTGAATGGGTTAAATGGAGGGAGAAGGGGTTAATGAGGGAATGCTGAGGCAATTTCTCACAAAAGGCAACAATATCTTGGGCAAGGAGGGGAAGTGAAATAGGGCAAAGTTTCACTTTTCTTATGCTTAGATGTGAAATGAGACCCCAACACCTCCTTTTATATGAAAAAAGGATGGTTATTTGGTTGGGTGATGGGCTATAGCAGGTGGATTAGTTTGGAAACTACCCAATAGCCCATAATCTCAACGAATTCCTTGAAACTTTTGCAAGTATATGCGGGCTGTAATGGTGCATCATGTCTATGTACGCGAGATGTAGTGGTGAACCAAGCGTATGTACGCGAGCAATAATGGTGCAGGGCATGTACATATTTAAAAAATTGGTTTTTTAAGAAGAGCAACTCAACATTGCCTTGGAAAAGAATGAAAGTAAGAGGTCCAAGGCCATGTATGCATGTGTAGAGAAATTTAGGGTTATAATACCTCATAAACCTTGACATATTAACTATGACTCATCTAGGAATGCCTTGATTTTCCCAAGATCATGGCATGACTTTGAAAACTTTGGACAAACCTCTAACTCTAGCGATGAAAATCATGGTGCTAATAGTTGGCTCCAATGGGGATGCTATCCTCCTAGTGAGGTAGCAAAGAACCGTAGACCTCGTGCCTTATCCATTGGTTTGTTCACAGGCCATATACTATGACCTGCAACCTGTAATATGTTTCGCCACCAACTTATTCTGCAACTGAACCAAACCCAAAATGAAAATACAAACTGGAAAATGCTGAAAGAAATTCTCGCCATGCCGAGCTTATTCACACCTACCTACCCTAACTGTCGAAAAAATGCCAATCAAGTGAAATAAAAATGGCAGTGAAACCATGCAATAAATTTATCCACTATTTGATTTCTTTGCACATTCTTGCTCCAAATCCTGTTTACTAATAATTCATTCAAAACTTTATCTACAAATTCAAATCTCAAAAAATTAAAAACATTGGGACTGTTTACCGCCTCTAACAAAATTGCAAATGGCTCCTCAAAAACATGCATAAAACAAAAAACATGTTTCACCCCTTCCACTACATCCTTGTTTTCATGTAATTCAACTTGTTGATTGCCACAAAGAGGCTAAAAGATTTATTGAGACTGCTGGAAATAACAATCTTCTGAATCATAAGATAGTGTTGGATGAAATAAAACCCCTGGTGGCAAGCAATCCATATCTAACATTGATTTTGATTGACCATCATCTTCATTTCCAAGATGGTAGTTGATCATAGGCTGTAAATATGAAAAGAAATAACCTTCCATGTAATCACCAACATGGTCATTAAATGTATGAGAAGGTTGTTGGTCCTCTTCATTGATAACAATTTTTTCATGTAAATAAATGTCACTGTGAATGCATTCAAACTTCCCTGCTTCTTTTGTTATCTCATGATTTACTTTCAGTAATTAAAAGGAAGAAAAACATAATGGAAGATAACTTTCATTGACAATTCCATTGCTTTCTTCATATTCAACATCATGCATGGAGGATTTCTGATTTGAAACATTATAAACATTCTGCTTCAAAATTTTGAAAGAAGCAAAACACAATGGCAAATTTCTTTCACCTGATTCAAAACTTTCTTCATTTTCTTCACTCCTGTCATATGCACATTTTGCTGATTTCATTGGATTTTTGAAAAAAATCATTTTCAGATTTGGAAAGTGAAACTACTTGTTCTGAAAAGTCAACCTCATAGTCATCATTGTACTCATCATACCTGGGTTCGCCAAAAATATCTGTAATGTCATCAAACAAGAAAATTGGGGCAACAACTTGTTCTTCTGTAGGATGATCTGCAAATTAACATTCATGGCTATCTACATATGCATACATAAAACAATCAGTTTCTTGCTCATGATGACTTGGATCCAAATTTAAATCAATATCAAAACAATTCGGGAGAGTATCTTTCTCTTCAAGATGCTCATCATTATTTGGAAACACAATGCGCATCCTCATGAAATCCTTCAAGAAAACTTATGACATGATCAACCTCCTGCATATTATGCACAGTCTTCGGTTCGTCAGCTTTCAATTCCTCATCCAAAATCTGATTTTAAATCTTCTTACATGCTTGAATATTGTCTGGAACTTCCTGAGCATTATTGAACATCTGCTGCAAAGACATAGACTTCCTCTCCATCAGAAGAAAAGATAAGTCTGATTGAAAGGTTGTTACATAATGGAGCATGGAAAAAACTTCAGGAGGTTGGAATTCTTTAGGCATTTTATAACAAAGACTAGCAAACCTCCTACTGAAATTTGAGATGGTTTCATATTTCATTCTTCTCATGGAATAAAACTATGAAAGGATTAGATCCCATGACTTTCTCTCACCCCAAAATTTCAAAAATACATTCTTCAATTCCTCCCATGAGATGATGGTCTTGGGCTGTAATTATCTAAACCACTCTTTGATCTCTCCTTGCAATGAATGGGAAAAATATCTCATTAAAACATCATCATGTTCTATTTCAAAGAGGCCTGAAAAATGCTCAAAAGCCTAGACATGTTTTTCAGATGAAATATTCTCAAGTTCACCATCAAACATAGGTAGGTGTCATGAAGTATAGAAGGTAGTTTCAAAGGCCTGTATCTTCCTATGATCTTGGTAAGTGTAGAATCAAGTACATGAGATGGTATATCCACTTTAGTATCTTGAGTCTCGCTAGCTTGGATATGGTTATCATTAATATCTTTTTCAGGATCACCAATACAAAAAGGAGATGTATTTACAACTTCAAAAGAATGATATACAACTTTTAAAGGAGAGTCAAATGTAGATATTTAATATTCATTCGAATATAGCAGGTAAAGGGAAATTATTTTAACTTGTTTAGAAAAGGACAAGAGGTAACTGGTGAAAAATAATAAGATCTCTTGGAAAAAACTAAAGCTTTGATACATGGTTTTCCCATGATGTCCTTCCATGTATCTGTCAATGGATCTCGTCCCCCAGTGGAGTATTTGAATCTGATTGAAGCATAATTGGAGTCACCAGGTGAATGGTACAACCTTCTTTGTGTTTGACATCTGCTCACCATCAGAAGTCAAATCTGATCCTTGTCGTTTATCCCAGGGGATATTTTCAATTTCGTTCCCCTCCAACGATGCCAAAATGTTGACATTGAGTAAATTGTTGGGCCGAAGAAACAATCTACAAAGGTAACCTACAAACCAACTTTAATACTGGAAACCAACCTTTCCAATCTAGAGAGGGCTCTCTCTCAGACTTGATCTCTGATAGACAGGTTGCTTTAAATTGATGGCTATATTTAGAATTTTGAGATATTTTTTCAAAGCCTTGCTAATTTTCTTGGGAGTTGTGCTTGAAAAAGGGTGGCTTAAAACCTTGCTACCTTTGATCCCTTTTACCCTTCATCTTATCATTCCAATCTTTTTGGAAAACTGGCCTTCCTTTTCTCTACTCATAAAGATGCCTTCCTCTCCTTATTACCTCCTCTAAAGTCTCGGGGTTATCATATTTTATCTTGTCATTGTAGAAATAGGGTAACCCACTTAGAAACCTTTAGATTTTGACTTTCTCATCCTTTATAAAATCAACATATTTAAACAACTCAAAGAATATCTTCTCATATTCATTCATTGTCATGCTTCCGAACTTGAGTTCAAAGAAATATTTTATCTTCCTTTCATAGTAATGATTGAACAAATATTTCTCTTGGAAATATCCTTTGAACTGCCTCCATGATCCCTTATTTTCATCAAGATTCTTGTATTTATTAAGCTAATCCAACCACATAGATGCCTTTCCTTGCAGGTGACAGGTTTCGATTCTAGCTTCTACCCTCGACCTCTCCTCATTTCCCGTGCTCACCATTGAAAGTTGGTGGCTTGATTTTCCCGAGTTCACCTTGCAAGATGTCTTCCATAGGCCTTCTCCTCTGCCTCCTGACAAGAGACACACTTGGGCTTCTCCTTGGCCCCGAACTTGCATGATATCTCCTAGTGGATTTATCTGGGGAATGATGGCACTTGCTCATACTCCTTGCTATCTATCATTCTTATGATCATCCCTTCTACTATGGGATACATATGTGATCACTTGTCTAGCACTAATTTCTTGATTTGTGCTAGAGTATTTATTGGCTTGCCTTTGCAGCATATTCAGACTCTGAAGTATATCTTCCCAAGCCTTCATAATCCTTTCATTATCAGCCTTATATCTCTTCATTTCTCTTTACATGATTCTCATAATTAAAGGATCCATCCCACCTCTTCTTGCATTAGCATATGTCCTAACATTTCCCATGCTTACCTATGACCTCCTCCCCATGATGTAACATCCCAAGGAATCATCCATAACTCCATTCCTCATATAAGAACCAAAGTTGTTTTCCTGTATCTCTAATTCTTTAAGAAATGTGCATGTAATAATTATTGTTAGCACATTCATACTATATATCATTTCATTAACTAGATTACATGTTATTCTTCCTCTCAATTTATGAACAACACAATGCAATAAGTCAAAAAATGTTTCCTTAGACACATTCCTCTTTGAAACAACTTTCCACTTGCTTTACTCATGCCTCATTCTGAGTTCTAAGCATTACAACATTCACAGGTTGTAGTTTCCACTCATTGCTATATTTTCATTGCTACATAAATTCACTTTAATACTTTCTAAGAAATTTTAGTGTCCAATTCAAAATTCTAGGTGGATATATGTCTTTTTCTCCTCAATACCTTTCCAATGACTATTCATTTTCTCAAATATGATATTTGAGTTGAAAGTTATGGTCTAAGGAAGTTTAGACTATTTTTCCCATTTTATCCCTATATGCTATAGGTGTCTTCATTCTCTTCCTGCATAGTTTACATACCTAGATTTCAAATTTGGTTGCATGTCTGGCTTCTATGGTTCATATTATTTCCATAGAATTCTCCTGTGCCCCAAACAAACTTCTGAGCAAAGAGTTATTCTCTTTGGAAGTAAACTGGTGCTAAAATTATACCCTTAATTGTTTCAACTATAACTTTCTCATACGAGATCTGTTTACTCTCAAGATAGCTCAGTTGAAAGATCTCATTGAGCTCTTTTATTTAGGCTGCATAAACTTTATGTGGCACATTTGGCATGTATAGTTTTGAAAATTTGAACTCCTAAAAACATTGTTTAGGGACTCAAAATGCCCTTGCAAGTTGAAGACCTTCGAAAACTGGAAAAATATGTACAAAATATGACTGTTTTTACTGTTATAAAATTATTTTAATCTACACCGTTGATCTCAAAATTGAGGGAAATATAAACCATTGATTTTCTAAACCTCTCCTAGGCTCGTAGATGAATCTCCATCGTCAATCTCCCAAATCGAAGCAATATGGATCACTGATTTTCCAACACTACATCGACGATTGATGATTGACTAATTCTTTTGGTAAACCAAAATTTCTCACTAATTTCCTCAATCCCTGATCATTGGCCATCGAGCATCGATCGATTCTCTTGGAAAACCAATTTTTCGCCACTAATCTCACTGAACCACTAGCATTGATGATTGACCATTGAAGAATTTCCTTGACAACCAACTTGTTTACCAATTCCATCGATCCCTGACCATCGACCATATCTTAGATGATGTGGCATGACATGTAGATGTTGATGTGGTATGACACATGGACAATGACATGGAAAATTCACTGACATGACATGACATGTGGATGCTGACATGGCATGACACATGGATGATGAATAAAAAAGACACATCATCATCCTCCTTCCTTTATTGGCCATCAACAAATTCTCTTGGGTGAATTATACACCTCGCTAAATCTGCTAACCCACAATCATCGATCATTGACGATCAATGATTTCCTTTGGATGCATGAAACCTTTCACCAAATTCTGCTGACCCCGATCATTGACCACCGGTGATCGACGATTTCTTTTGGCTGACCTAAAAACTTTTCTCATTTCATTGACCTGACCATCAATGATCTACGATTTCTTTTGGCTGACTTAAAATTTTTTCTCATTTTGCTGACCCAACCATCGACAATCAGGAATTTATTTTGCCAGACCGAAACTATTCATAAATCTTGTCGATCTGGCCATTGATCATTCGTGATTTCTATTGGAAAACCCCAATACTTAGAAATTTTGACCAAATCCTAGATGAATCTGGGCCATTGATCTCCCATTCAAAATGATCTTGACCATTGATTTTCTAAACTTGGCATGACTCTATCATTGAACCTCGAATGCCAATTTTCTTCATTTTCCAAACTCCGAAATCAAATCCTGATCGTCAATCGAATCCCATTGAAAAACTATGAAAATTTATAAGTTTTTATTCCACTTACAATGAATTTGGGTCATTGATCTCAAAATCAAACATGATCTAGATTGTCGATTCATCAAACATTTCCCAAATCTTCCAACCACCAATAGAATGTGAATTTCAACCTTCCAGGTCAAATATAACTCCACAATCCTATTGATTGGCTCCATTAAACTTCTTAGAATCCTAAGGCATTTAAAACTCGAATTTGCTCACAAATTTGGGGATTTCACTCTAATTTTCTCTTTTTTCCCACAATTTGTCATAAATCGAAATCTATAATAATGAATCTGCCAAATTTTTCATTGGTTCTTGGCCCATATGGGTCAAGTGTAACCAAAATATATGATACCATAATGTTATGTTCACCAACTCAACCGAGGCCCATTATGTGCAGAAATACTCATAAAATTAAAATTTTCTAACAACTAATCTTGTATCTTACCATGTTGGATTACTGAGAGGGGGGGTGAATCAGTAATAGAAAAATTCAATCCTTTTTAACCACAATATGAAAGTGTTATATCAATGTAGCATTATCATCCAATAGTTTCAAAGTAAATAAACAATGAACAAATGATCAATCATACACATACATAGTACACCAGTGTTTTTACGTGGAAACCCAAAGCAGGAGAAAACCACAAAATGATTTTTTTTATATATCTTTAAGAATTAAATTCATTGGAAACACCAACTTCCTTTGTTTTCCAGCTACAACTGGAAGGAGGATCTAACCCCCTAATTTCTCAGGCTACAACTTGAGGGAAGCTCCAACTCCCCAATTCTCTGGCTACAACCAGAAGGAGGCTATGACCCCCTATGTTCTCCGGCTACAACCAAAATGTGGCTACAACCACCTGTCCTTGCCCCATATAACCACCTTGAAGTATAAGTAGAATGATGGAACCACCGTCACACTATCAATGTGAGATATACTGTTGTAAACCTATACCAATCAACCTACACCAAACAACCTGTACTAATAACCTGAACCATGCATCAACCCTGCATCAACTTGTACCTCAACCTATAATCAACCTGTACCATAAACAAGTGCATAAACAATGCACCAATGTGTACCAAACAACTTGTAATCAACCTGTACCATAAACAAGTGCATCAACCATGCAACAACCTATACCTCAACCTGTACCATGAACAAGTGCATCAACCATGCACCAAACTTGTACAAATAACATGTCACAAAAACTTGTCCAAACAAGCTATCAAAACAACATGTCTCATCAATCTTATCAACCAAATCATATCTACTCACCAAGATCAATAACCAAGACAACTCTCAAATATGTGCATCAACCAATCATAACACAACAACTCATAATCATCACCAAGATCAATATGTGATTCTAATAATATACCGATACAAGTATGCTACATCATCCATAAACCATGTGTCAAAAATACTACTAAAAAGTGCCTCCAACCATGTAAAAAATATGTACCAATCATGCATAAACTACTCATCAACTATGACTCATCAAGATGTACCAACATCATCAACTATACGCCTCATGTATGTGCCAACTCATCAACTACTTGTCTCAACCATGTACCCAACATGTACCTCAACCAAAATCCCTCATCAATTTCATCATCCAAATATGATTTGTAACTCTATAATAGACCTGGTGTATAAGATGACATACCAACAAACCTTCCTTAACTTTAAGAACAAGAGACTAGCATTTTCATCAAAATTTACTTTAGTCTTACATGACTAATTTTGGATTAGTCAACAAACCTAACTTGAAATAACCATAACTATGTACTTGTAATGAATAAATATATAAAAATGGTACACAATGTTCTTCAGTGTCTTTTATACAATTCCTCCAGACTTCACTACTTGGAACCTCTCAGAAAAGGAGTTATAGAAAAAATGGCACACCTTGTTGAATTCTGGCTTATTCTAGAGAGCGAACTTGTAGAGCATGCCCCGCATAGAATATTTGTTGTATGGATATGAAAATTGTACACAAAATAATACAGACTGTACTATAACCAATACATTTTGTATTACTGAATTTTTATCTTTTATGAAGAAGTTATGACATTTTTACCCGAAACACCTGTTTTAGACTAGTTTAAGGACTAGCCACAAACCTTATTTTCCACGGCGTGTAAATCCAAAAATAAAACAACCCACAAGCTGAAATTTGTATCAAATATACTAGGATATGTTTCCTCAATGGCCTCCCAATTTCATGGTCTGAATCATTCTAGAAAAAATGTTATTTCGAAAATGGTGAGATGAACCGTAAATAACATACCTTAGAAAGCATCATCAAAATAATTTATCCTCTCTTGAATTTCAGCCTTCTTTACTTCATCTTCCCTCTGAAATTAGGATTAGATATCCTTTGGTTACCTTAGTCACCTGTAGATATTAAATATTCTCAAGTTTGATTAAAATGAGAGAGCCTTGCCTCTTATTTATACTTTCATGTAGCTTCCTCAAGAGGTTATCTTTTAACCATCTTAACCCACTTTCCTTATTTTAGGGTTAACCCACTTCTAACCACTTGTCAACTTACTAATTTCTCCATTAAATTTGTTATTTAAATAATTTCTTTTGTATTAACTTTGACTTATAGTACACTCATCACTTCACTTTATTATTTACCTTCTAAAATATCTTAAACCACTTTGACTACTTTGACCTTTTCGGGCTTCTAGATGACTCATGAGGGTTCTCTAACTTCACATGGCCATAACTCTCTAATAGTGAGGAGTTATGTGACGTTACACATACCAATGGAAACAGAATGACATGTACTATTCATATAGAATATTCTTACCTGCAAATATATCAAAACTTATACCATTATCCATCAAATAGACTTGGGTCCATTACCCAAACCTTTCTCCAACTTCACATGGCCATAACTCTCTAACTGTGAGGAGTTATGTGACGTTCCACATACCACCAGAAATGGCATGACATGTAATATCCATATGGAATAGTCTTACCTACAATGATATCAAAACTCATACCATTATCCATCAAAAAAACTTGGGTCCATTACCCAAACCATTGTGCTACCAGAATTCGCTACCGAACTTTCTTCAAGGGTTGAAATCAATGACAACCAACCCAATTAATCAACGTACCAGCTATAGTAAAACATACAATTTTAACCATTTGCTGATACCATGAACTAGATGCATCTACACCATTCTAAAATAACATAAAATGCAACTAATATACTCAATATAGTAGCATATAAATCATTATCAAACACATAATTAATACACAACAATTAAACTCAGAATGCAACAGAGAAACAAGATAGAACACTTATATTTTAAAATTGTTGTGCAACCAACTTCTTGGGACAGACGTTTCACCCAACCATAGACTTGTTGTTCGAAATCTCAAAAACAATTCACCCTCGAGCTGGGGATAACAATCCAAAAAAGAGGGTGGTATCCCAATGTTCACTCACAACTCAAAAATTCCACAACCCACTGGTATTATCCTACAACTATCATGATTTCCACCAGCTCTCTTCCTCTCAAACTATCCAACCCAAGGAATGTACCACTTCCCCGCTCTTAGTCCATCGAGCATCCCATTCGTTTATCAGTGCCTCTCTAGGACAAGTAACTATGAATATCACTTCTGAGAAACTCAATTGATCTCACTGCTAGGAAAAATACCAAGAAAACAACAACAATCACTTGTTGTTACAGTGCAACTCACATAGGAGTTCACTCTTATGTCCGGACGACCTGGTTCTTCAGTATTCAACTCCAAAATGCTCCAAAAATTCTCTAACATACTCCAAAATTCTCCCACCATGGTTTCTCTAGTTCCAATGCTCTTTTTCCTTGTTCTCTGCTTGTTGTTCATGCCCAACATGACTGTCTAAAACTGATGTAACTTCCCATACAAATTTCCTCTCTTTTTCTTACTTAATTGACTTACACTCTTCCCCAAACCGATTGTACTCAATCCGATGCTCCCAATAACTATGGGATGTGATTGCTCACAACCACCCTCTTACATGAATTCAATGATTGGCTTTGGGGACACTCAATCAAAAAATTAGAAGTTTAATACATAACGATAATAAAATTCAAGAATGTGGGTTGAATTAATAGACTTGGGTAATTCCCCCATGGACCCCTCTCTTATACATTATCCTATACCCTCCCCTCTCTTGTGGATTAATCAACCCCCATATCTATCCATATCCCCCAACAACTAGCATAACATTTTATTATTAAAATTCAGAAATACTATTTGCATATACATAGCTTGGCTATGGCCACATTTCATATCTACATTATGCATTAATTAAACTAGGGATTATAGTGGGTTATGCATGAATTATTCCTTATTTTAGGGTTTTAACCATTTAACACACTCCTGTACTAGTCTTTGATCTGCTTGTGTGAGTGATTTCTTAAGGTGTTTGGCATATGTGGACCTACATTGTTTATCAAACATAGTATTAGAGCCCATATGAAGACCCAATCCCATTGTTGATCGAGATCCTGAACCCGTGTCATTTCTTACATCAAAGGATTTCTAGATTATGTTATTTTTATGCGCTTTTAGGCATAGAGAGTTGTTCCATTGTAAACAAAGCACTATTTTTAGTTGGATTTTTTTTTTTCACGTGAAAAGGTTTTTGTTTGCACAAGATATGATCATTTTTATTAGATCCAAAGTTATAAAGTTTCATTATGGTTTTTGATTTATTTTTTAATAAAATATGCTAATATTTTGGTTGTTTTGGTTAATATTTTTAGTTTACTACCTTTCTAGTCCACATATGTTCTTTGTCATGTGCCTTGTGCAATCTCAACAAACCATAAATATAGCGGGAAGTGTTTTCATTTCTAGAGATGCTCTTTTCTTTGTGCTTTATGTGATCTCAACAAATCATAAACGAAGAACAAACTTGCATTTTTTGGGTAGGCTAACCATGATCTAACATAGATATTGTTGAGTTTCATATTTTTTAATTTTTTTTTTCAAATTTCATTTGTTTTTATGTGTGGTTGTGTTGAAGCTCTTTGAAGACAACAAGAAGGGTTTTAGGGGTAAGCATGAATTTTTCATTAACTCACTTAGTTGAACATTACTTTATTAAATAAAAGGTCTTGAGTTCAAATTTTTCTCTTCATTAAGTTATTCTTTGAAAAAAATTGTGAAACTAAAATTTTTCACATAACTTTATTGTAAAGTGCATTTAATTAAATTATAAAAGTGAATCACTATAAAGTAACTTTAATGTTATTATTATTATTTTTTAATAAAGGTTATGTTTTTGCATGAAACTTTAATTTATAAAGTCACTTCATGTAAAAGTAACTTATTTGTAAAAGTGAGCTTATAGACAAAGTTAGAGAATGAAGGGGATTTTTTTTACTTAGCAACCTCATTTTGCATCCATCACAACATGAACTGACCTCTACTTTCCACGTGACACTTTGGTTTCCTTTTATTCCTTTATTAAAAAGGGCATAAATTTGACATCTAGAGTCCATTTTCACTACCATTTTTTTAAATTGCCTATTTTTCTGAAAGCCTTCCATCCAAACAATCAATTTCTATTTTTGAAGCCATATTACCTACATATTTTAATATGTCTAGTCCAAGTGATCTTTTACTTACCAAATCAAGCTACTTCTCATGGAAATATCACATGGAGAATGTACCATGAAATAAAGGAGTTTACCATATTACCTCGGGAAAATAAACCACCCCCACTGATGCCTCAAAGAAAGCCAAATGTGATAATTAAAATGATGAAGCATGTGGATTAATCAAAATGTCCATTTCTAGTGATTTATGGTTTCATATTCAAGGATTTAACAAACCAAATTATGCTTGGAAAAAGATAGAAACCATATTTGGTAAACACAATGAGATTCAAGCCCAATAGCTTAAAAACTAATTGATTTCTTTAAATCCCAAAGATTTCTCTTGCATTGAAGATTATCAATCTAAGTTCAAAAAAATTAGACATTTACTTGAACACTATAACATAATAAATAAGGATGACCAATTGATATGTGCTATCCTTTCCAAGCTTGGTAGTGTATATTCTATTTTTGTATATAGTTTTCACTCCACAATAAAAGCTCTAGGAGATGCTTACAAACCACATCTTGAAGCTTTTTATAATTCTTTGATTAGAGAGCAAGATAAGTTCTTGTATCTTCGAGTGATAAACAATACAAGTGCATCTAAAAAATCCTTAGTGGCCCAAAATAATGATAAATCCAAGCACCTAAAGAAGCAACATCCTTGTAACAACAAGAAAAATAAGGGTCCAAAACCCTCTTAACCAACTCCTACTCCCAATGGTTACAATGGAACAAAATAAAAAAAAGAAGAACATTGAGAGACTGCAATTTTTGTGGGTGAGATGGTCATCTAGAGTCTAAATGTTTTAAGAAGATGGAAACCCTAGAATCAATAATGAAGAAGCACACCATCAATCTTAATTCTTCTTCTTCTCATGGACATACACTTTTTTCTTCTAGTTTTTCCTTCAATGCAACATCTTCTTCTTCTTCTTCTTCTTCTATTGAGTGGCTTAATGATTCTAAAACATCCTATCATATGGCTAAGGATAAAGCCATTTTTTTATGCTCTTAATTAATGTAACAACAAAAAAATATTTGTTGGCGATGATAGATCTCTTAGTGTTGTAGGGTTTATAACAGTTCAACTAGATGATGTTAATTTTAATGATGTAATGTGTTCCAAGTCTTGCCTGCAATCTTCTATCACTATATCGAATCACTCATTCGGGTGAAGGTAAAATAATATAATTTTCACCTCACCAAGTTTCAATCAAGGATTTAAAAGATATTAAGCATGTCTTAGCAACTGGAATCGTTGAATTGTTTATGACAACTTTGACTCATCATATTTTCTATTGGTTTTTATGGCTCATAGCGATGTATTGAACAAAATTTGGCATGGTTGGTTTGGTCATCTAAACTATTGTAGATAAAATCCTTACTAACTCATTCCCCTCAACATTAATTGATTTTAACTATTATATTAGTTTTGTTTAAAACTTAAAACAAAATTCAACTCAAATTTTCATTGTTGTTAAATAACTGACATGATTTCCATGGTGGATTTTGTAACAGGAAATCCAAGGGTGTAGATTTTATTTCATGTGTAGAGTTAGTTCATGGCTAATCACATGGATGAATACTAAACAAATTTGATGGTTGAAAACTCGATGATCAAACAATTAATAAACATTTTAGATTGGGAGTCACTTGGTGTATACCATTGTTAATGAATTCAAAAAAATTGGACCGTTGATAGTTTTTGGATCATACGATGGAGATTTACTTCAAAATGAGAGAAGCACATAGGATAAAAATGTTTCTTACCTCCAAAATATCTAATGGCATATATTTCCATGATTGACGGTCCTGTTTCATTTCATAATTATAAGTATGTGGCGGTTAATTTTGTCATGGCATTTCAAAATATCCAACAACTCATGCGACACTTAATCGAACGATGGAAAATGATTTCAAAATTAGAGATACATGATTTTTAACACAAACGATCATTTCTGTTTGATGGTTGGTTTGAAAAGTTTGTTGCCATTGATGTCAACCCTTGGAGAGGTCCATAGATGTTGGACAATTTATTGACACTTGTATGATCAATATTGACAATGAGTTAGTTGAGTACATTTGATGTAGTCTACATGTAGCCCTGGAGGTGTGGTTATTGGATCCGAATTTGATTAAGAAATATGGAAATGAAGTATAGGTAAGAATATCATAGATGGATAGTACTCATCCTGCTGTTTTCGGTGACATGTGGAACTCCACGTGGTTCCTCACGGTTAGGGAGATATGACCTTGTGAAGTTGGAATCCCTTAAGAATGGGCAAGAATCCCCTAGTTGGTTACAAGTATTGGTCAAAGGGTAGAGTGATTGTAACAAGAAACCCCTAAAATAAGGAAAGAGGTTACCTAGAATTAGTATAAATACACCTCAATAATTCTCTCATTTGGACACACAGACACACACTTACAATTGAATATCTATCTTGTGAATGATTTGGTCTAGTATTGTGATATTTTGGCTAGTTTGTGATGACATTTTTATGAGGTTACGAGGGAAGGTCGAAGGTGAAAGTGTCGGAGTTGAAACAATATTGAGTAACCCTATTTTATGAGGTATATGTGGGTTATAGATCAGTAGGGCGCGGATGCAAGCGGAATTAGTGGAGGAAAACATGGATATCCACGAGCAGTAGAAGAGAAAGTCACGTATATGTAAAAGGGCTTGTGAAAGATTGTGAAGGGATGTTGGTACCAGGTTGCTGAGGACTATGGAAAAGTTACAGGTCAATTTAAAATACAACAAGTCAAATACAAGATCAAAGGTAAGTCTTAAGGTTATGGTACATGCATGGTGATGATAGTATGTGATATGGTACATCTTGGTTATGTTATGGTACATTTATTAAAAACATTATTGGCTATCTTGGTGTATGGTTTGGTTACATGTTATGGTGCATACTTGAGGCTTGGTATATTGTGTTATGAGGTTGCATGTTGGTGATATTGAGGAGCATGCTTGAGACATGTGTTTGAGGAATTTGGTATATGACTTGATGCACATTGTACACGCCGTTTGAGATATACTTGTTGAGATACATTTCTTGGTCTATTGGTATATGGTTCGTGGCTGATGATATGGTATAGGATTGATGCTTGATATGGTATATGGTTGAGATACATTTATTGGAATATGGTTTGTGGTACATGGTATGGTATATGGTATGGTACAGGTGTTGATGTACATGATTGATGTGCATGGTTGGAACATGGTTGGTATAGGTTGATGGTTTGGTACATGCTTGGTAGAGGCATGTGTTGGTGATGTTGGACATCTAGTTGAGAGGTGTCCTTGGTATGTGATCCATGTGAAAGGATCTCGTTGAGTATTGGTGACAGTGATAGGTTGGAAAGGTTGATGTGACAATGACAGTGACAATAACATAGTGACAAAGACAATGACAAATAAATTGGGAGAGTTTTGTAGTAGGGAAGTTTCATAGAAGAGAGGTACAAACATTTGCGAGTTGTAGTAAAGAGAACCGCAAACATCTGCAAGTTGCAGTAAAGAGAGTCATAGACATCCGCGTGTTGCAAAATAGACAGGTCACAGATATGTAGAAAATATTTGAAGAAGGTTGGTACAGGTTGTGACAGTTTTCAGCGATAGGTTTGATAGTGACAGGTTGTGATAGTAAAATCTACATGTTATTTTGTGATTGTCGTGACAATGACAGAGTTGATTCAGTGACAGTGACAAGTTGTCTACATTTGGTACTTATATTTCAATGTGACATGACGTGGAAGGAAAGGGGGTTGTATCCTCCTTCTGGTTGGAGCCGGAGAATCAACGAGTTGGAGCTTACTTCAGGTTGGATCCTGAGAACTAAGTGGTTGTAGCCACCTTTTGGCTGGATCCATAGAAATTAGGGGGTTGTAGAATCCTTCTGTTTGGAGCTCGAGAATTTAGGGAGTTGTAGATTCCTTCAGGTTGGAGCCTGTAAATAGGGGGTTGTATCCTCCTTCCACTTGCAACTGGAGAATTGGGAAGTTGGTGCTTCCTATGAATGGATTCTTGATAATATATAAGAAAGAATTCCATGATTTTCTCCCATTTGGGTTTCCACGTAAATACTGATGTACTGTGTATTTGATGTGATGTTGCTTATGATTATATGCTCATGATATATTGAATGAAATCATAGATGATACATTTATGATCTACTTTTTAACATTGTTGATAAAGTGGAATAATATATATTGTGGTTAAAAGTGGTATAAAGTGCTCATACTGATTCACCCCCCCCTCAGTATTCCAACAATTTCCAAAATGCATAATAGCCTGACACATGTCCCATTTATGGATGGTTTCAAAAAATTTCCTTTGCAGTGATTAAGTGGGGATGATAAACCACTATTTAGGAAGACACTTGTTTAAGTTTAAATTTATTACATGTCATGTCACATTTAATCTTGCGAATTATAAACTATTTCCCGATTGATGATCACAATTATTTACATGTGTGCAAGGATTTGACAGTTTGTGTACAATATTTGTGGAGGATGCATTGTAATTATTCTGTTGTCACCTTTTATTGGAACATTCAAGTGTTTTCCTACTATTCAAGTTGAAAGAAAACATATTGTGCATGCTATCTAACAAACTGGTAAGTTTGTAAACCCCTGTGTAAATCAATTTAATAATTTTGTAGTATAGTAAAGAAAGAAAATATGGCCTCTAGAAGGAAAATAGTCTCATTCTATGGTTAATTTGTTTTTGGATGTCATTGATACATGTATTATTAGGGGTATTCTACAGTAAGTAAGCGAGTTGGCCAAAAAGTCAGTGGATGACGTGTTTGATTATTTTTATCTTTGGTCAAGTCTGTTAGCTTAGGCTGTAGTGCCTATCACTTTATAGGAACCTGACTTGGTTGAATCATTGGCTAAGTTATACAATCCCAAAAACTGAACTATTATATGTATAAATGGTTCTAGAGAAATTATGATCATGACCACAAAGTCTATTGCTAGTATGTTAATGTTACCAACTCTAGAAACTCATATTCATGAATAAAGACTTTTTGAAATTTAGGTTAATAGTTGGTCACCAGAGGGAAATAATGCAGTCATACAATGATTTTTGTTGGACACTACTTCCATTCCTAATTTCTTCCCAACGAATTCTACCTTTCTTATGTTAGAAAAATAGGATCGCGGAGCAATAAAATAAAAAAAATGCGGAAATAAAACACAAAAGATACACAATACAATAGAGACACAGATATACGTGAGACAAATAGTTTCTATGATATCCTCAATTCTTGGGCTTGATGATGATTTAGAAATGGACGAGTTTATTCTGGGATTAATGAATGACATCTCACCTTTGTGTGATTCACCTACATTGAAATACAATTTTGTTGAGTTTCTAGCCAATGAAATTCATGCTTAGTTATGTGGGTTTCATGATTTCAAATTTTTCCACTATCAATCATATTTGATGTCTATTTCCTTCTATTTTCCTAATGTGACTATTTTGAGTGTCTAGATTTGAAGCTCAGAAAACAAGATGAATAGAAAAATATCCTCTCAATAGTGGAATGAACTTTAATACTTTCACTTGTGAATACAGAGGGAGGATATATGGAGTTTGCTAATAAACTCTTATTGAACATGTATAGTTTGTTATTGGGTCAAACACCATTGAGAATGCCTGAGGAATTTTGTAAAATCCTTCAATTGAGCCTTCAAGCTCGAATTGGTGACTGGTACATTTACCACAACTACACTATAATTTGAGTGCATGGTAGTGAGATCGAACCTTATTTATTACCCATGTATATTACCCCATGATTTTTTCCCTAGAATATTTTAGACAAAGGTTAGCACCTGATCATTTGCATTTTATCTCAAAAGGTCAAAAAACATCTTTTGTCTTACCAACTCAATTTGTTTTTCTTTTATTATCAAAAGTAGATTTACAATAGATATTGTATATTAGTTAATTTCTCCTTTAGATTTAAAAAAGTGTGAAATTTAGAAATAAGATCCATATCATGTAAATTTGAAGCAACATATAGCTTTGAATTCTGCACCTTATCAACATCATAATAACCCCAAGATTGAAATGATGGTAAACAAAATATATGGGAAGAGCTTCATAATTTAATGATTATGCAGGTGACAAATTCTAGTTTAAAGAAAGAAATAAAATCAGAGACCAAGCTCAAGATGGCATTCAATATAACTTCAGATGGTGTAGATTCAAAATGTATCATAATTAGTACAAGTCAACTTTCAAGTGGTGTGGAGAAAGTGGCTAAGATATTGACCCTTCTGGAAGTCATAGTTGTTTTAGAGCAAGAGGTTTCAAGCAAATGAAAAATGCATGTGTATCCTAGTGGGCTTGAAGAAATAAATACAAGTGAGCCTAATACAAAAAAAGGGGAAAATTCAAGAAAAGATCCAAATCCCCGATTTTACACCTAAAGGTTCATTATAGGGACTTCAAGGAGATTTGTTTGGTCAAATAAATTATCCTATAGGAGAATTGAAACAAAGGAGAATAAATGAACCAGTTCTAGTTATTACATTGTGTCTAATGCTAGTTGTCCCAACTACTATATTGGGAGATAGATATTCTTATTTATCAATAGAAAATCAATCTGAAAACAAAGAGAAGTATTCCATACATGAGTTAGCCGAAAGGGAAGAACAATTGAAGATTGTTGATAAAGTACAATTTGGTTAAGATGATCTTGCTGGTCCATGTTTTCTAGCATCAATATAATATGATAGAAATAAATTCAATCTATTGGTCTTACAACCTAAAACTAAAAAGAGCTCAAGTGTATCTTAATATAAGATAACATCAATTCATGTTGATTTAAATCAAGTTAATGCCACTCATATGGTAGAATGACACAAACAAATTAGTGATATTATTTCTTAGAGATTAATCCAATTTACAACAGTGTTAAAACATTACAAATTATGGTCATCAAGCTGGATATCTAGTTAATAAATGAGAAGATTGTTAACATAGTTAAGGGAAAGAATCAAAGTGTTAGAAAACAAGATAGTGTATATGGTTGATGCCACCAAAGGAAATGAAAATATCATAAGTCTAAAAGATGCAAAGGATGTTGAGATAAATAATATCAAAAATAAATTCAAAATTCCTTAGCATGAGTTGGTGGAATCTAAGGAATTAATAAATGCATATAAGTAGGTTGAGATAATTAAATGTTGGAAAGTTGGTTTTCATTGATGCCAACTCTAAAAGAAGTCCAAGAGATGGGTTTATTTGGAGAAGTCTCCAAAGTGGTCCCATTATGGCGTAGCTCTAAGCACGACCCTCATGAGAAGACACTTTGAAGAAGTCTACAAGAAGCCTTGGAAATATGGTTAAGTGGTTAATAATCCCATAGGTGTGGTCATGAAGCCCAAAGTTGTTTGAAGAAAACAAGTGTAGATGGATATTCCTCATCATGCCATTTCCAATGGTAGGTGGTATGCCACGTGGTTTTTCACGGTTGAGAAGTTATGCCCTCTTAAAGATGAAGCTCCAAAATAAAATGAAGAAGCTCTATATCTAAGGACAAAAAGTTACAAGTCGGCCCCATTGCAATGAATATTAAAAATAAATATTAAAGATATTGTTGGCAAATTCATCCACAATGGAATAATCATTAAAAATTAATCTGAATTTTATTTGGGTCAAGTCGGCCCTAAAAAGAGGGTGCCATATCTAGTATAAATAAGGAACCTAGGANAAAAAAGGGGAAAATTCAAGAAAAGATCCAAATCCCCGATTTTACACCTAAAGGTTCATTATAGGGACTTCAAGGAGATTTGTTTGGTCAAATAAATTATCCTATAGGAGAATTGAAACAAAGGAGAATAAATGAACCAGTTCTAGTTATTACATTGTGTCTAATGCTAGTTGTCCCAACTACTATATTGGGAGATAGATATTCTTATTTATCAATAGAAAATCAATCTGAAAACAAAGAGAAGTATTCCATACATGAGTTAGCCGAAAGGGAAGAACAATTGAAGATTGTTGATAAAGTACAATTTGGTTAAGATGATCTTGCTGGTCCATGTTTTCTAGCATCAATATAATATGATAGAAATAAATTCAATCTATTGGTCTTACAACCTAAAACTAAAAAGAGCTCAAGTGTATCTTAATATAAGATAACATCAATTCATGTTGATTTAAATCAAGTTAATGCCACTCATATGGTAGAATGACACAAACAAATTAGTGATATTATTTCTTAGAGATTAATCCAATTTACAACAGTGTTAAAACATTACAAATTATGGTCATCAAGCTGGATATCTAGTTAATAAATGAGAAGATTGTTAACATAGTTAAGGGAAAGAATCAAAGTGTTAGAAAACAAGATAGTGTATATGGTTGATGCCACCAAAGGAAATGAAAATATCATAAGTCTAAAAGATGCAAAGGATGTTGAGATAAATAATATCAAAAATAAATTCAAAATTCCTTAGCATGAGTTGGTGGAATCTAAGGAATTAATAAATGCATATAAGTAGGTTGAGATAATTAAATGTTGGAAAGTTGGTTTTCATTGATGCCAACTCTAAAAGAAGTCCAAGAGATGGGTTTATTTGGAGAAGTCTCCAAAGTGGTCCCATTATGGCGTAGCTCTAAGCACGACCCTCATGAGAAGACACTTTGAAGAAGTCTACAAGAAGCCTTGGAAATATGGTTAAGTGGTTAATAATCCCATAGGTGTGGTCATGAAGCCCAAAGTTGTTTGAAGAAAACAAGTGTAGATGGATATTCCTCATCATGCCATTTCCAATGGTAGGTGGTATGCCACGTGGTTTTTCACGGTTGAGAAGTTATGCCCTCTTAAAGATGAAGCTCCAAAATAAAATGAAGAAGCTCTATATCTAAGGACAAAAAGTTACAAGTCGGCCCCATTGCAATGAATATTAAAAATAAATATTAAAGATATTGTTGGCAAATTCATCCACAATGGAATAATCATTAAAAATTAATCTGAATTTTATTTGGGTCAAGTCGGCCCTAAAAAGAGGGTGCCATATCTAGTATAAATAAGGAACCTAGGATTTCATTTTTGACATCAAATCAAGTGATTTTCATCCGAGGTAAACAAGGAAATCATAGGAGAATTTTATAGGGAAGATGAAGTGAAGAAGGGTGAAATTCCAAGGGAAGATGAAGTCTTGTGATGATGTGTTCTAAGGTATGTTATTTAAAGGCCATTTACCATTTTTGCTATAATTTGTTTTTCTAGAATGATTCAGATAGAAAACATTGGAGGTTGTTTATAAGACATATCAAGGTACTTGTGGTAACAATTTCAGCTTCCGGGTCGCTATGCATTTGGATATACACTCTATGGAAGATAGGGTTTTTGACTAGTCTTGTAACTAGTCTCAAACATGTGTTTCGGGTAAAATAGTCATAAATTCTTCATATAGGATGCAAATTTTGTGAGAAAATTGACATTGGAAACAATACAGTCTATAGTATCATGTGTGCGAGTTTTATAATGAGATATCAAATATTGAGCATGTGTCATGCTGTACAAGTTCACTCTCTAGAATAGGTTAGAATTCACAAGGTTTGCCATTTTCTCTATAACTCATTTTTAGGGACGATTCAAGGAGTGAAACTTGGAGTAATTTCACAAAATATATTGAAGAGGATTGGGTAAAAGTATCAGGATTTTATTCAATATAGGTATAGAGTTATTCTTGTTGAAAGTTAGGGTTTGTGACTAATCCAAAAACTAGTCACATGAGAATGAGGTAAATTTTGATCAATATGCTATTCTCTTTTTGCCGAAGATGAAGAAGGTATGAGGGTATATGATGGTATGCACTAGGTTTCTCACATGTTGAAAGGTATGGTTCTCTATGTGTTTTTTTAGGTTTGTATCTTGGTGATTTGGCTCATTCTTAAGGCATGTATTGGCATATTGTTTGAAGAATACTTTTGCACATGCTTGGTACATGGTTTGAGGCATATTTTAGGAAATGATTTGTACATGGTTTGAGGAATATCTTGGTGATGTTGGGCATATGTTTTGAGACATGTTCTTGGTGATATTGGCATGTGGTTTTGATGATGATGATGTATAAGTATCGGTGACATTTTCAATGACAGGTTGATTATCCGTGACAATGACAAGTTGATTATCAGTGGCATGTTGATTATCCATGACAATTTCAGTGACATGTTGAGTCTCCATTTATATTTTAGGGTGACATGGTGGTGCAAGGTAGGATATCGAAGTCTCCTCCAAGTTGGTTCCTGTAAACTAGGGGGTTGGAGCCCCCTTCTAGTTGGAGTTGGAGAATACAAGGAGTTGGAGCTTCCTTCAGGTTGGGGCCTGTAAATCATGGGGTTGGAGCCTCCTTCCAGTTGGAGCTGGAGAATTCAAGAATTATAGCTTCCTTCAGGTTGGATCTTGTAAACAGGTGTTTGGAGATTCCTTCCAGTTGGTGCTTCCTATGAATTTAATCTTTTGATATATAAGAAAGCATTCTGTGGTTTTATCCCATTTGGGTTTCCAACTAAACTTATGGTGTACTGTGTATTTGTGGTTATATGTTATGCATTTTTGAATGGAATTGTTAATGATATATTGAATGCAATCATAAATGATTATTTGATTCATAAGTTTAATATTACATGTTGTCATTAAAAGTGGTAAAAAGTTCTCAATACTAATTCACCCCCCCTCTCAATATTGGTGAATATTCCAACAATTGGTATCAAAGTAGTTCCTTCAGAATCAATCTAACCAATGGAAGGTAGATCATGGATTTCACTAAGAATGGAGTGCCAATGTTTGATGGTTAGAATTATACTTTCTGTAATAAAAGGATGTAAACATTTTTACAAGAACATGGATTTGATGTTTTTCAAGCAATAGTAGACGTATATAATACACCTACCACTTCCCCAACAAACAAAGATAGAAAGAAACTTAGTGAAAACAACTCGAATGATAAAAGTAATATTCTGAGTAGTCTAGTTGATTTAGTATTTGTCAAAGTTATGCATTGCAATACTGCAAAGGATCTTTGGGACAAACTCCAAAATATTTACGAAGGAGATGCCAAAGTCAAAGGGGCCAAGCTTCAAACTAATAGAGGTAAATTTAAACAACTGAAGATGAAGGAAGATGAAGACATTGCAACTTACTTTCTACGAGTTGATGAAATAGTATTGAATGTTATTAAAGGATTGGGAGAAGAAATTAAAGGCCCAATGATTGTTCAAAAAATACTAACGTCTCTTCCAATGATATTTGATCCTAAAATTTCAGCCCTAAAAGAAATAGAAGATATTTACACGTTGAGCATGGCTGAGCTACATGGGATACTTAAAGCTTATGAAATGAGAATAGAGTAGGATAATACACCTAGGAATGAAGCGGATTTCAAGGAATACAAGAAGACAAAGAAGAATAAAGAAAAGATAAAGTCAAACTATAGTTGCAACGATGATTCAAAAGAAGATGAAGAAATGGTTAACTTCGTAAGGAGGTTGAAGAGAGGAACCAAAAAGTACAAAGGTATGCTTCCCTTGAAATGTTTTAATTGTAGTAAAATTGGTCACTTTGCTTCCAAATTTCCTTATGCTAAGAATTCAGATAGTGATAAAGAAGGAGTTCCCAAGAAATAAAAAAAAACATCGAAAGGGAAACAAGAAAGGAGATAAAAGAAAAGTATTAAAAAATAGATTCTACTCAAGAGAAGAAAGTTCATCATATGATGAAGATGATGATAATGAAAATGAATTAGAAAGAGTTATCTTCATGAAAATGGATACTCAGAAAGGAAATGATGAAGATTATGAAGAAGGTGAACTAGATCTTGAAGCATAACCAATCAATGCCTTAAGTGAGCTAAAAAGAGAAAGGAAGAAAAGCAAGTCATTCAAGGAAGAATTGATCAAACTAAAGGAGAGTTCTCAAAATCCCAAAGAAGTTGATAATTTAAAAACAAAAGTAAAAGAATCAGAAAAGAGAGAAAATATATTGATATTCATGTTAAGGAAATATCTAAAGACTTAAACAAAATTAAAGCAGAATTTGGTCAACAAGAAAGAAGACTTGAAGAAGATATCATTTCCTTGAAAACCCAACTTGAAGAAGCAAATATAATGGAAGAAGTAATGAATATCCAGATGATCAATAAAGAATAATATTGTGAGAATCTTGAATAAGAAGTCGTGCCATTGAGGGTTGAAGTCAACATGATCAACAAGAACTTCAAAATCTCTCAAGTGCTAGAAGACATTCTCAACAGTCAAAGGCCATGCAATGACAAGTCTGGACTAGGATACAAACAAATTCATTTTGAGAAGGGTTTAATATCCATGTCGAAAGAAGAAGAACAAAAGAGTTATGAAAAATCCATCAAAAGTGCCAAGCCTTCAAAGGATAATATTCAGGTAATAGAAGAAGATCAACCAATCAGAAAAACACAAAATCAACAATAAAAAATGGAGAGGAATGAATACAGAAGAAGTGTATTTCTAAGAATATATTTTACCTCCAAGCATCAAATAAGATTAAATAATTGTGAAGAAAATAATAGAAGAGAAGATCATGATAAACTAAGGAATGAATTCAGAAGGACTACATCATAGAGAGGATCATTGGCTCCCAGGTATCAAAGTTTATTTTTTGGTCACTTGCAATAAATTTGGACATACAACTATAGATTGCAGAGCATATAGAAGAAATGTTCAAGCAAGAAATGTTTCTGTGGGCCACTAAAATATTGAATGCTATGAATTCCATAACTATGGACACATAGCTCATTATTGTAGAATCATGATGAAGTATTCCATGAAGTAAAACACTGATAATAGGTACAAGAAGGTTTGGAGAAGAAATCAAGAACGAAAGGATCAAGTGGATGAAGAGAAAGTGAATGAAGGACTCCCATAGATCACACTCACCATATTTACGGATTTGCATGACAAATATATAGGCAAAGAGAAAGATATCAAGATTCATAATGATAATCCTACTGAAAATCAACTTGAAGTATTCTTCTAATTGATCTGGCTTGGATACTCCCATTAATATGAATGTTGAAGAAGGGGAGTCTAAGAAACATCTAATATAGATTAGAGAACTATCTTTCGGGTAGTTTGAAGTGTTTGCATATTTTGGGAAGGAATTTATATTGGTTTGATGACAGAAGTCTAGAACGTCTCATGACATATTGGTTTATTAAGAAGTAATGTTCATCCCATGCAGACTTGCAGAGTTTGATTTAGAAGACTTGTGGACATATTTTATTTAGCTTGAAAAGTAGGAACATGTAATGATTAGTTGCAACAAATTCAAAGGAGCTATCAAAACAATGAAGTGGCAGATCAGTCAACAATGTGTGCAGTTGCGTAGCAGAGTCAAGGAAAACTGTATGACATATGGAAATATATGATTTCATGATATATTTTGAAGGCCTAGAAGAAAATAATTGACATGAACCAGGGAGGATACATGATAGTAGATGAAATCATGATCTTAGAAGGAATTACAGAAAGGAATATGGACTCATTGTAAAGCATACGAGTAAGAAGTAAAGTGTATTGATAGGTGAAATCAACTAGTCATAGGAAGGAAAGTGGTGAAATACACAAAAAGATAGAGAGAAAACATCAGGAAGAGTTATATTGTCAAGAGAAGATTATTGGATGATTATTTCATTAATGTCAATTCAATGAATATGATAAGCAATGAAGAGTTGAAGTTAAGTGATTAAGGAACCTTAACATGAATCCTTTTTATATGTTATTACAATAACATGAAGCACCAATAGACAAAGAGCATCAGAAGAGAGGAAATAAAGCATATACAGGAAGCCCCAAATTGATATACACGACATCTTTCAGAAGAAGACAAGGGGAGAGAAATCATCAGAGGGAGTTACTCTTAATGTCAAAAGGGAAGAGAAATAAAACAAGCAGGAGGGAAAGATCAGAGAAGGTGTATTATTAGGGGAAGTTACTCTTTGCCATTGATATCAAAGTGGAAGAGGAAGATTAGAAGCATGAAGATAGAGGGAGAAACCCAAAAGAGAGTTACCCATTGCCATTGATGTCAAAGGGGGAGAGAAACATGAGGAGAGAAATATTGATACAATGTCATAGGGGGAGTATGAGTGTTGCCATCAATGCCAAAGTGAAATATTGTTGGAAAGTTGGTTGTCATTGATGTCAACCCCTATATCTCAAACCTAGAAGAAGTCCAATAGATGGGTTTATTTGGAGAAGTATCCAAATTAATCCCCTTATGGATTATCTCTAAGCATGGACATCATGGGAAGACACTTTGAAGAAGTCTACAAGAATCCCTGGAAATAGGGTTAAGTGGTTAAGAAGCCCCAAAAGTGTGTTCATGAAGCCCGAAGTTGTTTGAAGAAAACAAGTGTGACAGACATTGTAAATGCATGCACAACCATCATAGATGGATAGTACATCATTCCATTTCCAATGGCAGGTGGTACACCACGTGGTTCCTCATGATTGAGAAGTTGTTCCCTCTTAAATATGAAGCCTCGAAAGAAAATGAAGAAGCCCCAGATCTAAGGACAAAAATTTACAATTCAGCCCCTAAAAAGTGTTGCAAAAAACAAGTTACAATTCAACCCCATTGAAATGAATATTAAAATAAATATTAAGGATATTTACAGTAAATTTGACCCCAATGGAATAATCATTAAAAATTAAATTGAATTTTATTTGGGTCAAGTTGTCCTTAAAAAGAGGGTGCCAGATCTAGTATAAATAAGGCACCTATGAGTTCATTTGTGAAATCAACTCAAGTGATTTTTATCTGAGGTAACCAATGAGATATGAGGAAATTTTTAGAGGGAATATTAAGTGAAGAAGGGTGGAATTCCAAGGGAAGATGAAGTCTTGTGATGATGTGTTCTAAGGTATGTTATTTAAAGGTCATCTTACCATTTTCATTATAATGGTTTTTATACAATGGTTCATATAGAAAAACTTGGATGTTGTTGAGATGACATATCAAGGTACCTGTGGTACAAATTTCAGCTTCTGGGTCATTTTACTTTTGGAGATATACTTCGCGGAAGATAGGGTTTTTGACTAGTCCTATAACTAGTCTCAAACAACTGTTTTGGGTAAAATTGTCATAAATTCTTCATAGAGGATCAAAATTATGTCAAACAAATTTAATTGGAAAGAGTACAATCTTTATCATATTTTGTGTGAGTTTCAGAATTACATGTCAAATATTGACCGCGTGGCATGCTGTACAAGTTTTCTCTCCATAATAGGATAGAATTAAGTAAGGTCTGCTATTTTCTCTATAACTCCTTTTCAAGGACTATTCATGGAGTGAAACTTGGAGTAATTTCAGAGAAGATATTGAAGAATATTGGGTAAAAGGTAAAAGTTCTAGACCTTGATTCATTACAGATAGAGAGTTATGCTTGTTGAAAGATAGGGTTTGTGACTAATCCAAAAAATAGTCCCACGAGACTGAGCTAAAGTTTAATGAAGATGCTAATCTATTTTTTATGAAGATGAAGAAGGTATGAGGGTCTGTCATTTTATGCACTAGGTTTCTCACATGTTGAAATCTATGGTTCTCTATGTGTTTTTTTGAGGTTTGTGTTATCACATAGGGTTGTCAAGAGTCATATGGGTTTGTTGTGAATAACTAAGTCTGTATCCTTTCCCTGCCTCTCTCCTTTTCGTAGGCTAGATATTGAAGTTTTTCCCTTTCGACTGTTGAAGTCAATTTTGTTTGCCCCTTTTTTTTCGAGCGCCCTGGTTTCCCTTGATGTCTTACCCGAAAGAAGTTTTGTCTTGAAACCTTTATGTTTTCCCCAAGGATGAAAAATCGCCTCCTTTGTTTCAGTCTCTGTTCTCTCTATTTTCCCCAATCCACAACAAGTCATCCAAGTCTTTGTTTACACAGGCTGCAACCATGAGAAAAAAGAGGAACACTCAAAGCGGTCCATTATGGACTCGAATCAAGCAAACAGGAAAAGTTCAGTTTTCAACGGCATGAATTCCATGTGAAGTTCAGATTAACGGCTCGCGGGCGTCCATAATCTCAAATTTGTGTGAAGTATAGTGCTAGATCAAAGAACCAAATTCAAATATCAAGGAAAGGTTAAATATTGACTGTCAGATCTCATTGGGAGAGATCGATGGTGGGAAATTATTGCGGAAATCAGAACTCCAAAATATTGTAAGAATTATTCATCCAAAAAGTCTGAAGTCTCTAAACCTGAAGTGAGCACGAGCCGTAGATCTTGAGGAGGACGGTGGTAGTCAATCCGAGGCTTCGAAAAAATGAGCTTCAGGAGATTTGAAGTGAGAAGTGCGTAAAATAAAAAAAGTGACGAAGCACCGAAATCTATGAAGTGTCGAAGGCTCGAAGTGAATCTGGACCATTGATCTGTGGAGGCCACGTGGCTGCAGATCATTCATTTCGAGGATTTTCCTCTGGGGGATTTTTCATGTTTCACTTTTGAAACTTTCGAAACCTGAAGTACGAAGTAAATCTTAGTTGTTGATTTGCAAGAGCCACATGTCATCAAATCCCTAGCTCCGGGTAAAAGCACATGGAGGAAGCCCAGGTTTGAGATTTGATTTCTCTGAAGTCTGGAGACCTGAAAAGATCTTGACCATTGATCTATGGAAGCCATGCATCATCGGATCTATAGATTTGGATAGAAGCATTTGGGGAAAATAAGGTTTGAAAATTGAAAACTTCGAAGCCCGAATCGTGAAGCAAATTGCGACCATCGATTTGAGAAGGAATAGATCCAATCTCTCGATCTAAAAGTGCCATAACTGAGCCATTAATCAAAGGGCCTCATCCGATATCGCAAGATCAATGGTCACACTCCATTGTGGGGTCTAAAGGTGCTCGAGCTTTAAAATTTGGAGGGCGGGCCGCAATCAGAGGCACGGTTTTGAGAAGGGGACATGTGGCAGCTCATGGTGAACTACGGGGGGTAAAGAAGTTTGGTTTCAAACCACTCCTGGCCGCACTCGCAATCACGTGTTTGCATAATTTCATAGCCCTAGGTCACATCTGGGAAGGAGACAAAGGAAAAGGAGCTAGCGCTTGAGCTCTGGAGCACCAAGTATGTGGCAGCCGTCAGTGCAGACATGTGGCACCATTATCAGTCATGACACGTGGCATCCGTCTAGCTCTTAACCATGGCACTCATTTCAAGATTTTTTAGACATGCCTTCAGCCTGTTTTCGAAGTGACACATGTCCCCTGTCCATCCATGACATGTCAACATAGCGATGAGAGGTCACTCTCTGGGAAGTGTTTTTTATCAACGCCAAAGGTAGCACCCCCCTCCAAGGCATAATTTTAGCAGACCTCAAAGTTGGTGGGCGATTAAGCTTGGCAGTGGTGCTAAATCTAGTAGGTGCACCTAGATCTCAGATCTTGACCAGATCAATGGCCACATTCCATTGAGGGGACGCAACATGCTCGGGCGATAATTTTCTTTAGCAGTCCCACAATTGAATCCATGGTAAGGAAAAAGTAATATGTGGCAGAAGGTGGTGAATTGCAGGCTAAAAAATGGTGTGAATCCAAACCACCTTTGAGCGGCTCCACAATCATGTGTTTATATAACATCCTATCCAAGAGAAGCACATGGTCACCCCTTGAGCATTAAGTCTCGTGGTGTTCTCGAGAAAAGGCAGTTAATGGAATGAAGGATTGGTGGTTGAAACCTTGTCTCACTCCATAAATGGAAGGCATGGAAGGTACAACCGTGGAGAATGAACTACCAGCCCGTGGTACCCCTGTGGACAGATTTTCTAGTAGACCCATGCCAGTCTGAGCTCACGTCTGACAGAGGGATGCACGTTTAGTTTGAAAAAAGAGATTGCAGACGAAAGACTTTGAATGTAAGAGCCAGGTCACACCCCTAGTAGTTGTGGACTGATCTGAGTATAAATACATCAGTTCAAGGTTTAGTTAAGTTCGTCAATTGGTTGAGCAAAGCTCCCTATTTTGTAATATTTTGATACTAGAGCTGTTCTCTGGTTATGTATCAAATTTGAGACTTTCGCATTAATAGAAGTCAACCTCTTTGCATCTCTCCATAAAAACTATGCTAAAACACTCGGAATGGAGGATCTAGTCGAGGGTTGTGATGCTATTGTAATGTAGGTTTGATTACAGTGGTATCATGACCTGTTTTAGTCAGCTCCCTTGTTATCTTATTTCTCCTCACACTGAAGGATTCAAGCATGGAGGATCTAGTCGAGTTGTCATAGTTGCATTGTGATGTAGGTTTGATTACTATGTTGTTGTTACTATGTTTCTTTGACATATTTCAATGTCTGAAGCTTGAGTTCAAGAGCACTCTTGAGCCTAAGTTTTTCTTCACCAAGATGCTTGAAAGCCTAATGCCCATGTCAGACTTGTCCACTTTCTCACCAAGTCTTCCTTATGCTCGCCCTTAAACTCAAATAATTGACTGAAGTTAATGAGGCCCTCACTTCCCTATGCATTTCTTTCCCAGTCTCTGTGTTATAATCATTTCTATATTGAGTTTTGTCCATTTGAACTCCACTCATAAATCAAACATCCACCAAATACTCTGATGGGTACTGGGATTATCCTTTCGCAATCTGAGGGTGACTCTCAGTGATAACAGTTTGTATCTTGGTGATTTGGCACATTCTTAAGGCATATATTGGCATATTATTTGAGGCATATTTTGGAACATGCTTGGTACATGTTTTGAGGCATATTTTGGCACATGCTTGGTACATGGTTTGAGGCATATCTTGGTGATGTTGGGTATATGTTTTGAGAGATGATCTTGGTGATATTGGAATATGGTTTTGATGATGATGATGTATCTATATCAATGACATTATCAGCGATAGATTGATTATAAATGACAATGACATGTTGATTATCAATGACAGGTTGATTATCAGTGTCAGTTTCAGTGACAGGCCGAGTCTCCATTTATATTTCAGGGAGGCAGGGTGGTGCAAGGAAGGATATCGAAGTCTCCTTCAGGTTTGTGCCGGTAAAATAAGGGGTTGGATCCTCCTTCCAGTTGGAGCTAGATAATATAGGGAGTTGAAGCTTCCTCCAGGTTGGAGTCTATAAATCAGGGGGTTGGAGCCTCCTTCCAGTTGGAGCTGTAGAATTTGGGGAGTTGTAACTTCCTTCAAGTTGGAGTTGTAGAATTCGGGGATTTGTAACTTCCTTAAAGTTGGAGCCTATAAATAGTGGGTTGGATCCTCCTTCCAGTTGGTACTGGATAATTTGGAAGTTGGTTCTTTCTATGAATGTAACCTTTTGATATATAAGATATCATTCTATGGTTTTCGCCCATTTGGGTTTCCACGTAAAATTCTGGCGTGCTGTGTATTTGTGGTTATATGTTATGCATTGTTGAATGACATTGTTAATGATATATTGAATGTAATTATAAGTGATAAATTTATTCGTAAGTTGAAGATTACATGTTCTGATTAAAAGTAGTAAAAAGTTCTCAATACTGATTCACCCCCCCTTTGAGTATTGGTGAATATTCCAACATTAAATTCTCAAAGGTAAAAAAAAATTGAAAATATTAAGTAGGAGAAGATAAATATTTCAGAAGATCATTATGCTGAAAAGAGAAAGTTACATTGAGAACTTTCTAAGAAGATATCTCAATTGAATCCTTTTTCTGATGTGTTCCAAATAATTCAAGAAGATGATAAAATCCTGAACCTTTCTAGTAGCGAAGATAATGTTGATGATATGTTGGAAAAATATCATCATATAAGTCCCAGGTTGCAAAGTTGACAAACTGGATCCAAAGATTGAACATAACAAGTAAATAAAGGCTTACTAATTTAGAAGAATCATGTAAACAAAAGGATCCCAATATACAAAACTTGCTAGATAAAATAAATACAAAATATATTGAGGTTGATGCATTTAAAACGACTTAGGAGAACCTAGAAAATCTCTTGTAGGATGCATTAAGTCAATATATAAGGAAAAAATATTTGATTGAGGCTAAAAAAATGATTTGGGATAGGATCATGGAGTAGATGAGAAATTTTATATCTCAATTTGGCCTATTTCATTATTGGGAAACAATAACAATCACTAATGCACAAGTTGATATCAAGAGGTTGTTGCTTGATATTTCTGAGAAAGTTAAAGAGGCTGATCAAGTTATTCAATTTCTCAATTCATTATAAAAAAATGTCTTAGAAGCACTTGGAATTCAAGAAATAAATTATCTGGTTATAGATATCTCAAAATTATTTGAAAATATATATTTGATTGAATCTTTACAGGCAAAGTTTACAAAAGTTAAGGAAACATCAGAATAATTTAGAAAACAGTTCCTCCCATTACATAAATTTGGCTTGCCTTTCCTCTAGTCTCAAATATCTTGGTTGTTTCTAGAACATACTTACATAAGTGATTTGATAGCTTGTTGTGATGACATAGATTTCATTAGAGAAGGGAGTGAGCTTATTTTAGGAAAACTTATTATCCATTCCTTGGAATGTGATTTCTCTATTGTAATTTTGATTAGAAATTTATTTAATTCCCAACCACTTGTACCATTTCATTTGCATATTGATATGGAGGATTTGTATATAAAAATGTTGTTGTAGAATTATATTATGAGACATCAATGGAATCAAATTATACATTTTAAGTGAAAGGTTCCATTGCCAACACAACCCATATTATAAGAAGAGGTCATTTCATAGCAAGAGAAAGAGGTTATGGAACAAAGGTCAAATAAACACAAAGAGAGGTGGAAAGATCCCCTCCATAAAGGAAATGGGATCATAATAAAACAAGGCTGTGTGGTAACGTAGTCCCTGCCAACGAGGTTAAAAAGAAAATTGTGGAAAATGGAGTCGAATTGTAATGACAGAAGTGTTCGGTGCAAAATGTGTATCACAGAAATGTTGTGTGCAACATGTATATCATGGAACATGGGGCATGCGTAAGTGACGCTTGGCATGTAGAGCAACATTTATTTTTTTAAAGTATATAACAAACTACAAATTTGTTCACAGTGGAAGAAAAAAATGTGCAAAATGTATATCACGGAAATGTTGTGTACAACATGTATATCACGGAACATGGGGCATGCGTAAATGATGCTTGGCATGTAGAGAACCATTTATTTTTTGAAAGTATATAACAAACTACAAATTTGTTCACAGTGGAAGAAAAAATTTGGAAATTTAAATGCATTTTCCATATAGACTGGTGAAAGATAAAAAATGTATGAAGACATAAATTTAAAAGGAGATAAGAAAACAGTTTTATTTGAAATATGTAAAAAAATAAAAGTTTGTTACATACTACTGGAAATTTTGAAATGTATATCACGGAAATGTTGTGTGCAACATGTATATCACAGAACATGGGGAATAAGTAAATGATGCTTGGCATGTAGAGCACCATTTATTTTGAAATATATAAAAAAATTAAAGTGTGTTACATATAAAAATTTAACTGCATTTGTCATACAGACTGTTGAAAGATAAAAATGTATGAAGACAAAAATTTAAAAGGAGATAAGAAAACAGTTTTATTTGAAATATGTCAAAAAATGAAAGTTTGTTACATACTAATGGGAAACTTGAAATATACAAAAAATTAAAGTCTGTTACATATAAATCAAAATTTCAATGAGTTTGTCATGTAGACTGGGATTGGGGCTCCCGTGAACCATTAGATAAATATGTACAAGAAACAAGACTGTAGAAATAAGATAGAGTGCAATACCTGGAAAAAAAATAAATTGAAAGGTATAAGTGTTTGCCTACACATCTCTATTTAAAAAAGTGGAATAACTGGGTTGATAAAGAAAGAAGGATGCGATCAATAGACTTATAGTGAGGGTACATATGAGCCCTTTGGCTATTTGCTTGTGGCTTCTGTTTCATTGATGTCGCCGATGGCTGCGGTTTCAATGATGTCGTCGACCGCTGCTAGAATCCTAGCAACTGCCTGTTGCCTTTTGTCAGTGGCCTTCTTTAATTCCCTTTCAAGCCATTCTTCAATGCAGCTTCTCATTGGGGCGACGTTGATCTCATTCCAGATTTTTATGTTGAAAATATCATTTTCTAATTCCTGAAAGTCGATAGAAAGATTACACAGAGCCTACTAAATTTCCTCATTCTGTACTGAATATTTGACTAGCCAGTCATCAACGTGAGCTTGATCAAACTGAAGGATGTTGTAAAACGTTTCCAGATACAAGGCCTTAATCACAACAACTTGTTTATTGAACTCTTGCCTAGTTAAGGGCAAGGAGTTTGCGATTAAGTTGGGGTCTTGGAAGTCGTTGGTTTTTCTGGCTAAGTTTATTGTTGACAGCCTTGTGAATAATTTATCTTTCTTCGATATGGCTTGTTCACATGACTTGACAATGAGATGTAGGTGCTTCACTTTTTCTTTCCAACATGCATTTAATTGACCGATCTAGTTTTTGGATGGAATATATCGTTCTCTTATTTTTGTTTCTATCATATTATTGACAATGGTGCCAAAAGGAAGGACCAGTTTTAAAAGGAAATTTTCTTCATCTTTTAACTCCACCTGCAAATGTTCGAGCAAACTATGTGCCCTGGTTTCAAGGGAAGTGATCGTTTGTGATGTTTTCCATGCCTCGATAACTAGTTCCATTCTTTTCTTGATATTATTCTCCACATATCCTCTACAGGATGCAAGCATGGTGGAGGATGCTTTTACGTTGGCTGTAGGGGTGGAAGGCATGGCTATTTCCAAAGGATTGACAAGCAATGGCATAGGAATCAAATCCTCTTCCAATTCCTTGACCCAGTCCTTTAGTCTAGCATTCTTGACCTTGATGCCTCTAATGGAATCATGAAGTGCTTCTCTGCTCGCATTGTGAAGTTGACAGATTTGGGACAACCGCATGTTGGCAAGGTCAAACTCTAAACGAGATTTTCCTTTCTTGTTTTTTACATATTTTTTCTCAATTATCAATTTTTTGGACTGGCTATCAAAAACAACACTCTGGAACACAAAAGATTCATCTTCATCAAAATTTTCGGTAACGAATATGTCCATTGGATGGCCATGCTGGATGGCATCTTCGGGTTGATCAAGGTAGTAGAGCATGCTATCCATATCAGTGTCAAGTTCCATGTTCTCACTCTGAATTTGCAGTTCTTCCACCTACCCCACATTTTTTTTATCTTCTTCTCTACTGGAATCTTGTGAGAACTATCAATTTTAGAGTGAGGAGGGTTGTTATCTCCTCCTCCGTTTGAAGAAATCTGAGTTTCTTTGTTGCTGTGGTGGGACGTTGGAGCGATGCTTCGGGATGATGTACTTTTTGGAGTGCTATTTGTCGATTGAACTCTCTTGTCACCGGAGCCTTTCCCCTATTATGTGTACAATTTAGTGTAGCTTTGCACTGTGTCTAGGTCACCAACATCAGAAGCAGGAGTGTTGCCACCACTATCTCTATTTTCAGGCAGGTGTTTTTTGAAAAAACAATGGCCGAGGCCAAGTGTTTGTAAATGTTGTCGAAAAATATTATAGGGGTTGAACCCTGTTATGATTTCAGCATATCTGAGGTTGGATATGGTAGAATGCGCTGCCAATTCGTCAATTTTGTTGATGTTTTTCAACACGAACTCCCCTACTTTCCAAGTCAGAGGAATGAATTGTTTTTTTCTTCTTCTTTTGCAACAAATGCAACCAGTAGTTGTATTTCCGTGCTACTTCTGCAATGAACATTCTGTTCGTAATGTGACATGGAAGGAGAGAAGTTTTTTCCATGGAGCCAAAAAATCGTATGAAAGTGTACTTATCCAAATGTTCAAGTGTCCCCTTCCCATCCCAAAAACTGGTTGCCTGTTCAGATATACGGGGAGCATCTTCTCCTAACAACAAAACTTTGAAAAAAGACACAAAGCCATTAAAAACCTCATAAAAATGGTGGGAAGCCTTGTGATTCCACAAGGCCTGGTACTAGAATGTTACTGGGTATAATTCCCAGTTGACATTCTTGGACAGAGACAGTTGTGGAAACCGACATGACTGTGCTATGGAAAAAACTAAGTGGGAGGACATATAAAATTTCTTTTCCCTTTTGAAGCTTGAAAATTGGGAACAAATTTCATGGGAAATTAACCTGCCCCAATAAAAAATGGCTTGTTCATTGACTGTGAAATACATAATATAAAGAGCCATCCGGGAAATAGTTTCTATGGAATCCTGTCCCGTTATTCTTGTAAACAACCAGGCAATTTCCTGAAATGGATTTCTAAATGAACTAACCTGGAACCTTGTAATATCTTCAGGAACTAGAAGAGGTTTTTCCAATAAATGGGGCAAGAGGTCCAACCCATTATTATTCTTTGCTAGGAACTATTTGAAATCTTCTCCTCTGAACGTCAATGTTGGCTCCGACAATCTTAGCATCTGGCGGAAGACCTGAGGTGACAAATAAATAGAAGAGCAGTCCCGCAGTGGAATAATTCTTTTGTCTGAAATAAATTTATCAGCGCACTAAGAGACCAGGTCCTTACAGTAAAAAACCTCAGGGACACAGCCTACACGAGCAATCCCAGAGGTCCAAATTACTTGGTTCTCTGTGGTAGAGATTGAGTAATAAGAATATGCCCTAGACCACTAAAATTTCTGGTCCTCGTGCCCAAAGATGTTCACTGTATCTCCACAGAACTGCTGTCGAGTTGATTCCATAGGTTTATGAGAACATTGGTTTTCTCCAGATGATGGTTGAAATGAACAGTTAGAGTCGATAATGTAACTCTTTGCTAAATCTTGGTTAAATGTGTAATGATCCCAAGCCAAATTCTTTCTTGGAATCACTAACTACTACTGATCTATTGATGTGCAGGTATTTATTGAGTTATTAAGTGCATACAAGATTCATCAACACATGAAGATCACAATATATTCAAGATGTAGAAGCACAATAAAAGTTCTGACCTTTTTATTATGAGCTATGTAAGATCAATACAATAGATGGCCGATCTGGCATAAACCTCAGATGGCCATACAAGCAATAGATATAAGCTGCTACAAAATGCTCCCGTCAATACAAAATAATCCTCCAAAGGCTAGATATACAATGAAGACTGAATCAAGTAAATCTGAGCCATACTAATGCTCAACCTCCAAGCTGGAAAGTGCCATGCCCTGCTAGAATGCTGAAGCCCTCAATAATTCGGCCCTGCTACCAAAGGTGTCCAATCAGCTTGAGAAATATGCCAAATGATAGATCAGACAACTGTAAGGACAACCCAGATGTCCAAATTCCCAAATCCACTCTCAAACCCTGTAGATCTGAAT
>ML787899.1:151176-169159 GCA_009831015.1 Picea engelmannii | reverse complement strand
CGGGAAGATCCATCACATACACATCCTGAACTAACTCATGCCTTCCCAAGGTGAGTTTCATACCTGGTATGTATCTGTTACAGGGCATAGTACTACCACCTGCTACCTCCACTTTGAATCCTTCAAACTATACTATAGGTATGTGCCTCCTCTTCAGTAATGTTGCATCAATGAAATTGTGGGAAGCTCCTCCATCAATCAGAATCAACACTCTCTGTCCTTGCAATACCCCTCTCATCCTGAAGGTGTTGAACTTGGGTACCCCACTAATAGATGTCAATGTAGCCTTCTCTCCAGCCACACAGTCTAGTTCTGGAACCTCCTCTTCTATTGCCTCTAATGTTTTGGCCTCCATGTTTTGTATCTGACCATACTCACCCTCTTCTTCGTCATCTGAAGTCACCTCAATGTAATGTACCTATCCTTGTCCCATGCACTTGTGCGAGGGATTCCATGGCTCCTTGCATGTGAAGCATAGTTGCTTCCTTCTCAGTTCCCTCCTGGTGTTGTCATCTATTCTGCCATGACCCCTATCATAACCCTTAGGGTCACGTCCTCCTTGGTTTATTGGAGGCCTTTGATCTCTTCCACCATTGTTAAGAGGTGGTCTGGGTATGAATTTTGGTTTAGCAGCTGGACCTAGATCCCTCATCTTCCAAATGGCTTCCTATAGGCTGGTAGGCTTGAAGGCCTTAACCTAACCCTTCAAGGGTTCCATCAATCCTTCTGTAAAGAGAATCATGAGCCTGGTTGGGGACATATCTTGCACCATCACTACCAACCTATGGAACTCATCAATGTATGCCTCAGCCGTACTTGTTTGCTTGAGTTGGGTGAGCTCCCGGAAGTGTAACTCAAGATCTCCTAGATCAAATCTATCAATGATCCTTTGAGTGAATTCTGTATAGGATACAATCTAGTTGTGGCCAAGTGTGGTGAGCCCATGGTACCACCAGTTGTGGGCCTTTCCATCCAAGTACATAGTGGCAAACTTGAGGGCCTCCATCTCTCTCATGGGGTTAAGCTGCAGGTAAGTATCCAGCTTCTGCACCCATGCTTGTGCTGTCATCTTAGCCGTACCATCAAAGTATGGATTCTCTATCTTCCTTGCCCTTCGCTCAAACTCAAAGCTAACCCTGTGGTTCGTCCTAGGTTGGTTTCTGAACCTGAGTTGACAATACTGATCTAGGGACATCTGTCTTTGAACTTTCATATCCAAGCTGTAGTATTCCTTGGTACTCCTGGCTAATTGTTCCACAAAATATTCAACGTGTTCATGTTGCCCTTGCTCATCTGTGAATGTGGGCATGTATGGTTTGGGGTTAGCTCTGCTACCTGAGTGTCGACCTAGCGGTTCATATGTGAACACTGGCACGTATGGCCTATGATTGGTCTTGCTACCCATCTGCCCATGGAACATGCCACCTCCAAGACTTCCTTCGAATCCCGATGCTTTCTCCGGGTTATATCTGACTTCCTCATGGGTTCCACCGGACCCTCCAGCCTCCTTATTCCCATACATATCAGGATCTTTTCCTCGATGGGTTACTTGCATCAGAAGGTCAATTATCCTAGTTTGGTTCTCGTTCATTTTCTATAGATTCTCATCAACTTTCTTCAAGGTTTCAGAGATTCCAGCCTATCCCCTTCTATTGTTTTCCTGATACTCATCCAACTATTGGACCAATGTGCTTTCTGTGCAGTTCATGTTTTGCTGGAACTTACCAAATTCGGCTACTAAGAGGGCCAAGCCTTGAGGCTCATGGTCGTCTCCTAACCCTTCCATTTCTACCTCTATTTCACTGTTGTTTTTCTTCCTCCGACCCATAACAATTCCCCTGTACCTTTGCATGCACTGATCTCTCCACAGGTTTGGAGGATCGAGGCTCTGATACCACTGTAATGATCCCAAGCCAAATTCTTTATTGGAATCACTAACTACTACTAATCTATTAATGTGCAGGTATTTATTGAGTTGTTAAGTGCATACAAGATTCATCAACACATGAAGATCACAATATATTCAAGATGTAGAAGCACAAGCAAAGATCTGACCTTTTTATTATGAGCTATGTAAGATCAATACAATAGATGGCTGATCTGGCATAAACCTCAGATGGTCGTACAAGAAATAGATATGAGCTGCTACAAAATGCTCCCGTTAATACAAAATAAGCCTCCAAAGGCAGAATATACAATGAAGACTGAATCAAGTAGATCTGAGCTGTACTAATGCTCAACCTCCAAGCTGGAAAGTGCCACGCCCTGCTAGAATGCTGAAGCCCTCCATAATTCGGCCCTGCTACCAAAAGTGTCCAATCATCCTGAGAAATATGCCAAATGATAGATCGGGCAACTGTAAGGACAACCCAGATGTCCAAATTCCCAAATCCACTCTCAAACCCCGTAGATCTGAATTCCTCCACTGAATGGTGCACCCCACTGGATGACTGAAACCCTAGATGGTTCGACCCTAATGAAGGAGGCCTCCAAATTCTCTAAAACTCTCCAAGAATATAGATGGGGCTATGAGAATCCCGTGGGAGAAGTTTCAGACTTAGATCTCAAGCAGATCTCCCTAGATCTAAGTTTTACTGAATCACAAGACGTCCCCTATGGATCCAAGACATCCCAATCTGTAGACAAATGTAGAATGATGATAACCCTCCAGCAAAGCCCTCAAAATGATGGTCCTGCCCCTGCAAACAAAACCCAACTGTCAGAATGGCCCTAGGCCCTCAAGATAAGCTAGATCAAACCTCCCTCTAGATGATGGTGCGCCCCTGGCTGGAAACACAAGAACAATATGACCTACTACCTTTTGAAGCGCTAGATGGAGATGGGATGAGACTAGAATGGTGTTGAGGAGTCTTTCATCCCCGAGACCAAGCTGTGGAACAAGGTGAGTGGATATTTCACCACTGAGCTGCTCACAAGGGTTTGTACAACAAAACCCCCAAACTGAATGCTCAAGAGCAATAGCAAATGCTAATCCAAAACCAGAATGAGTAATAGGTGTGCCCCAACCTCTTACTCATACTTTTCCTTCTAATTCTCTGTTGAGTTAGGTTAACTCCCAGGGTTAATCTTCTATTCTTCTGTTGAGTTATCTTTTACTCCTTTATCCTTTTTCTTTCTTAAGTCAACTTAAAAATATAACTTTTAACTTCTTGACTTTCACCCCCTCAGTGTGAGACTATGACCTAGTGGGGGTGCCCAGGCCACTGAGTCTCCTCATCACCTCTCTAAGAGGTGGGGGACATTACAAAATGCTTATGAATGGGAAAGCTCCTTGAGCCTTTCGCTGATTAATGACTATCTGTATGGGTGGTGCATGATGAACTATCAACATTAAATCTTACTTATTACATATTTAGAAATGCGAAGGTGGTGGGTACGATGAAGAGCAATTAAGGATTGGAGGTTTCGTGAACGTGTGAAGGCGATGACGTGTGAACGACATTTCATGATTTTGAAATCAACACTCGAAAGGGATAATATAAACCCCCACAAATCTTGGTTTAATGCGCATTAATATGATATCTCCTCGTGCCTTTCACCCATTAATGACAATATATACAGTTCCTGCATGATGAGCTGTTAGAAGTAAATGTCAGTAATTGCATATTTAGAAACAAGATATGTATATATATAAAACAATTAATTTTCTTTTATTATAGACAAGTGTGAAGGTCACGGAGACACGAGAGAGCATGGAAAGAATGGAAAGGTCTAAAAGGCAGTCGGAAGAGATATAAAAAGGGTTACGGGGATTCTGAGGAGAGGCAAGTGTTCCATGGTCAAATTTTATGTATCGAAATTTTTGAATGCATAACGTGTAAAATGTAGGAGATCATGATGGGGCAGTTCAGCGGCCAGTTTGTATATTTACAGAATTGCAGGAAAGTGGCTAAGTATGGAATAGGGAAACAGTCAGGCGGACTCATTCTCGGAAGCGAGGATTGAATTTTTCGTGAACGGACCAACCTGACGACATGCAAATGACATTCCATGATGTTTGAAATTAGCACTTTCTAATTGCATGCCTAGAAATAAGATCTTATATATAATTGGTAATTTCTAATTGCAAAGGGGTGCGGGCACAAGAAACAACGACTAGGAACTGAATATTTCTTGAAACTACCAAACCGACAATCCTCCATGAAAATGGGTGGACAATAGTTCCACAGAAGACGTGAGGACCCGATGGTTAAATTGTATTTCTCGAAAGTTTTTAGTGCAAAATGTATACCACAGAAGAGGGAATGATAGCTAGATTGTAATATGGAAGAGGGTATGATATGAGTCCAGTTGTAAATTTGTATATCGCGGAAGTGACGGTACTATTCGCAGGCCATGGAACAACAAAAGTCCAATCTAGAGCCTTCCTACCGGAAATTCGCGGTCAGAGAAGTGTCCGGGTATGGAATGGGGAAGCAATTGGTCAGTGCCGCCATATAAGAGCATGAGTGCAAGCATGAACTTGCAAATCCACCCACGTGCACAACCATACATTTTTGAAAAAATGAATAAGTGACGAGAAAGATAAAGTTAAGGGAAAAGAGAAACAGATATTTGGCCAAGTATAGAAGATGGAAAAGAAGGACCAATATATTCACATCTGTAACAAATATCCCATTTTTCTGTCAAGATATATAGTTGGAAAGAAGTCCGAAGTTGGCGGGCACAATGAACAACAACCAAGAATACGATCCGCGAGTTTACTTGGTTCTTGGTTGTATTCTTCGTTTGTCAATTTGTATATCACGGAACTTCATGGCATTGTTTTAGCTAGCCAACCCGCAAGTCCGACTGTCAATTTCTATACTACAGAACTATGGGTGTTGTTTGTAGGACACAAAACTATAGAGGAAATGCTTTTCCCTTTAATATAGCTTCTTTGGTGAAAATGTGGTATGGATCGTTTTAGCACTTTTCCATCCGTAAACAAAGGAAATCTTAAGCTCGCCAACCCTGGAGCACGTGTGTCAATTTGTATATTGCGGAGGTCCGAATGCTGTTTGGAGGTGACAGAAAAATAGAAGTGCAATGTTGAGCCAGCCAACACACAAGTCCGCTTGTCAATTTGTATATCGCAGAACTCTAGGTGCTACTTGTAGGACACGAAACAATAGAGGGCCAATTTAAAGAAAGAGGAAGCACTCGTTGGAAACACGTGAATCCTCCAAGCCGCGCAACAAGGAATTTTCGGAAAAAATTTATTAAGTAACCAGGAAGAGAAACTATAGGGAATAAAAGAGTGGGAAAACAGAAAGGGGTAGGGCAGTTTTCGTAAGTGCGAATTGGTTTCAAAGAAGCCCCATCGTTGCAAAACCATCATTTTCTACTAATTGTCAGCAAATTCATTTTGAAGATTATATTTTATTGCAACCTATGCATGTAAGTATGTTCTTCATACAGTCCTCCATGACTGTAACATATTAACTTAACTATTAAACTTCATTTTCTAGTAATTGCCAACAAATGCTTTGTTGAAGATTAGATTTTATTGGAAACTGTGGGTGTAATTGTGTTCTTGATACATTCTTCCATGATTGTAACATATTAAATTAAGTATTAAACTCTTCGCATTATGGGTTTTTAGCATTAAAACTTAATAACTGCATGTCTAGAAACAAGAATGATGATTTTGCTGCAAGATTGTACATTGGTGTTGCTATGTTCTATCTGCATTACGAATAGAATTGAACGTTGGCTTGAAACTTTGTGTAATCCATTTTTTGTTTTCATAAAAGTATGGTGAATTGACACAGTTCATTTTCATATAATTGTTAGATGTTCCATCTTAGAAAAAATAACCTAAGTAAACACAATATCGAAGAACTACGAGAGCACCGAACCATGCTAATGAAAACAGACGTTAAATCCAGAAAAGAAGCAGTATCGAAGACTCGAAGGACATTTTTTTTAATAGAAAATCCGTTTAAAAAAAAAGAAAAACACCAAGTATTGTACATCTATCCTTAGAAATTGGTCCCACTTATTTGGGCCAAAACATTGAACATATCTACCACAAACACACTCACGGGATTCGCAATATGCAGGATCCTTGCAGTTTTCTCCTCAATGAATCATCCTCTGGTGAAATTGATAGTTTTTAGAAGCTTCCTGTGAGGAAGAAGATGAAAAATGTTGCAGGTCAAATGGAATAGCCCTTAATTGAAACTTTAGACACAACTAGAAATTGCCTCTGCATATTTGAAAAAAATTCAGGGACACAAGTTGCACATGCAATTTCAGAGGCCCGAATTAGTCCATTCTGGGTGGAAGGAGATGACTAGTAGAAAAATTCCTTGCAACAGTGAGAATTCTGGACCTGGTTCCCGAAGATGTTAATTCTATATCTAGAGAAAAATACAGTAGTCCCGCAAGTGAATAATTTTTTGGCTTCAAATATATCCCTAGGAGCATCAACATATCATTTCCTTATAATGAAACTCTTCCACCTAGAATGGACTAATTTGGAACTCTGGAATTCCTACTTTCACGCTGCAAAGAGGCTATTGCATTCAACGTCAGTTTCTTTTCTGAAACTCCTTTTAGTGTTGTCAGGACTGCCATCGCTGAGTCGAGAAGTTCCGCCCATTATGGTTGATTTCAATTTGGGTGTAAGAGTGGGAAGAGTCTCTGCATTTCCATCATCCATTGTCGTATCATCGCCCATTAGATCATCTTCTTCTAGCTCAAAATCCATGACTTCAACCTTTGTGCCAACCATCAATGCATCTGGGTAGGTTCTCTGAGCAGGCATGGTTGCCTTGGAATTATTTGGATTGAAATATATCTCTCGGTGTATCAAGGGACCATATTCTTTTTTTCTCTTGGGCGGAGGGAGATGAGTAGTAAGAATATGCCCTGGAATAGTGGAACCTCTGGCCATTATTCCTGAATGTGTTTACTATATCTGGACATAACTGATGCTACAAGTTAATGAGAATTTTCGTTTTCTCGAGAGGATGTTTGAAATGAAAATTGGGGAGGGATAATATAACCCTCCACAAAATATGGTTTAATGTGTATCAATGGAATATATCCTCAATCCTTTCACTGATCAATGACAATCTCCAGGGTTCGTGCGGAATGAGATGTTACCATTACAACTCACTAATTACATATTTAGAAAAAAGTGCGAAGGTGGCGGTGATGACGAAGAGAGATTAAGAATTAGAAATTTCTTAAAGGCGCCAACCTGTCGGTGCATAAAAACATATTGCATCATGTTTGAAATGAATACTTGGAAATGATAACATACTTCTACGCAAATCTTAGTTAAATTCGTAGTAATGACAAATCTTCTCCGGACTTCCAGACATTAATGACAATCTTAACGATTCCTGCAGGATGAAATACTAGCATTAAAGCTTAATTATTGCATATATGGAAACAAGTACGAAGGCAATGGTGATGGGGAATTGTGACGAAGCATTGTACATTTCGCCCGCCAACCCGCGAAACCGATTGCAAGAAATACCCAAGTATGGAAAGTGGTCGGGCGGGTTACAAAAGAAAAAGGGAAGAGGATATAGCCAGGAGACGTGAAGGGCCGATGGTCATATTGCATCTCAGTGACAGATATCGGCCGTCAATTTATATGTCACGGAATTTTGGCTACTGTTTGTGCATAGGGGAACAAGGGAAGTGCAATGGTGAGAGGGCAATTTGTATATAGCTGAAATTCGGGTTCTGTATATAAAAGCATGAGACATTGGGAAAAAGGACCAAGCAAATAGAAAGCGAAAGCATACGAGATGAAGGGGGGGGGGTTTGTTTTCTAATTTGTAAATCATGGAATTTCGGGTGCTAGTTGCATGTGACAGAACAATGGAAACGCAATGTTAAACCCGCCTATGCAAGAACCCGTGATTCAAAAAGTTTGTTCAATATGAAACGGGGAAGCAGTCGGTTGGGCTAGTGATATAAAAGTAACAATGGAAATCTGAAGATGCGAATCCGCCAAATCGGACTGGCGGGCTTTAAATTGGGCATCTATTGATTCGTGGCCTACAAATAGCATCCTGAATTCTGCTATATACAAATTGGCCAGCGGACCTGCGGGCTAGCTTTGTCAAAATTGCACTCCTTTTGTTTTGTGTCATACAAACAACACTCAGAGTTCCATGATATACAAATTGATAGACAGACTCCAGGGTTGGCAGTCTCAAGAGTGCGATTGTTTATGGATACTAATCCCTATTAACTAGTTAACATTATCTAAAAACATTTTTTTCAATACTAAATTATTCATATTAAATATTGATATTGTACAATTTAATAGACAAGAAGGTTTGTACAATATGAAATAGGGAAGCGGATGGTTGGTCGGGCTGGTGGGCTCAAAATTGGGCCTCTATTGTTCCTTGAGCTAGAAATAGCACCCAAGAGTTTCATGATATACAAATTGATAGGCGGACTTGCAGGCTGGCTCGCTCAACATTGCATTTCTATTGTTCCGTGTCGTTCAAATAACACTCAGATTTCCGCCATATACAAATTGACAGATGGACTCTAGGGCTGGCGGGCTCAAGCTTGCGATTGTTTATGGATGGTGATCCCTATCAACTATCTAACAATACCTAAAAAACATTATTTTCAATACTAAAGTATTAATATTAAATATTGATATTGTACAATTTAATTACATAAAATTATAAAAGGATGTGAAATATCTTATTTCAAAGAAAAACCTGCGTATTCGGAAACTTGCATTCCAAAATTTTTGTATAATATGAAATGGTCAAGAGGTTGGTCGGGCTGCTAATATAAAAATGGGTGGAAATCTGAACACGTGTATCCATCAAGTTCCACACCTAGAAAATTTCCCAAGAAACGAGTTGTACATACCAAATATGTACTTTTATAAAGTATGGGCATGAGATTTTATAGAGCATGTACACAACACTCATTCCATACTTAGCCACTTTTTGCATTGTGGGTTCTTGGGATGGTAGGCTCAAAATTGGGCCTCTGTTGTTCCATTCCCTACAAATAGCACCCAGAGTTCCACGATATACAAATTGACAAGTGGACTTGCAAACTATTTGAATTTTAAGGGCCTCGTGTTCATGTAATAACATAATTGGAATTGGGCTAGTTTATATTTGTTTCTTACAATATCAAACGTAGAAGCGGTTGGTCGAGTTGGTGATATAAAAGTAATTGAAATCTTAAGTCGTGAATCCGCCAACTTTTGGATCTAGAATTTTTTCGAAAAACGAGTAATACATACTAAGTATGTACTCTTATAAGGCATGGAACTGTGGTTTTTATAGAGCTTGTACGTATCCCACATTCCATACTTGGCCACTTTTTGGATCACGGGTTCTTGGTCTGCCAGGCTCAAAATTGGGCCTCTATTGCTTCGTATCCTACAAATAGCACCCACAGTCCCGTGATATACAAATTGACAAACAAACTTGCAGATTGGCTCGCTCAACATTGCACTTCTATTGTTCTATGTCTTCCAAACAACATTCAGAGGAAATGAGTAATACATACTAATTATGTACATCTAAAAACTATGGACATGAGATTTTATAGAGCATGTACAGATCCCTCATTCCATACTTAGCCACTATTTGGATCATGGGTTCTTGGGCTGGTAGGTTCAAAATTGGGCCTCTGTTGTTTCGTGTCCTACAAATACAACCCACATTTCTGCGATATACAAATTGACAAGCGGATGTGCATGATATTTTAATTTTAAGGGCATCCTGTTGATGTGATAGCACAATTGGACATGGGCCAGTTTATATTCATTTATTACAATATCAAACAGGGAAGCGATCGGGCTAGTGATATAAAAGTAAGTGAAATCTGAAGTCATGAATCCGCCAACTTCTGCACCTATAAGTTTTCCAAAAAATGAGTAATACATACTAAGTATGTACTCTTATAAAGTATGGACATGAAATTTTTATAAATCATGTATGGATCCCGCATTCCATACTTGGCCAATTTTTGGATCGGAGGTTCTCGGGCTGAAAATTGGGCCTCTATTGTTCCGTGCCCTAACCCACAATTCCACGATATACAAATTGACAAGCAGACCTGCGGGTTGTTTGGCTCAACATTGCACTTCTATTTTTATGTGTCCTCCAAACAAAACTCAGAGTTCCACGATATACAAATTGATAGACAAACTCCAGGGTTGGCGGGTTCAAGATTTCCATTGTTTACAGATGGTAATCCCTATCAACTCTTTAACATGATCTAAAAAAATTATTTTCAATACTAAATGATTAATATTAAATATTGATATTGCATAATTTAATTAGACAAGAAAGTTTGTACAATTTGGTCGGGCTAGTGATATAAAAGTAAGTGGAAATCTGAACACGTGCATTCACCAACTTCCACACATAGAAATTTTCCGAGAAACGAGCAATACATAGTAAACATGTACTTTTATAAAGTATGGACATGATATTTTATAGAGCATGTACGGATCCTTCATTCCATACTTAGCTACTTTTTGGGTCGTGGGTTCTTGGGCTTGCGGGCTCAAAATTGAGCCTCTATTGTTCAGTGTCCTACAAATAGCACCCAAAGTTCCACGATATACAAATTGACAAGAGGACTTGCGGGTTCTCTGGCTCAACATTGCACTTCTACTGTCCTGTGTCCTCCAAACAACACTCAGAGTTCCATGACATACAAATTGACAAAAGGACTCCAGGATTGGCAGGCTCAAAATTGAGCCTCTATTGTTCCATGTCCTACGAATAGCACCCATAGTTCAACGATATACAAATTGACAGGCGTATTTGTGTGCTCTCTGGCTCAACATTGCACTCTATTGTCCCATGTCCTCCAAACAACACTCGAACTTCTGCGACATACAAATTGACAGAAGGACTCCAGGATTGGCGGGCTCAAGATTGCGATTGTTTACAGATGGTCATCCTATCTAACATTATCTAAAAACATTATTTTCAAATACTAAATTATTAATATTAAATATTGATATTGTACAAGTGAATTACATAAAATTATCAAAGGATGTTAAATCACATATTAAAAAAAAAATGAAGGAAACAAAATAAAGTTTTTTAAAATTCTATCATTGCAAGCATAACAATGACCAATGAGCAATACATAGTAAACATGTACTTTTATACAGTATGGACATGCAATTTTTTAGAGCATGTACGGATCCTTCATTCCATACTTAGCCACTTTTTGCATTGCGGGTTCTCGGGCTTGCGGGCTCAAAATTGAGCCTCTATTGTTCCGTGTCCTACAAATAGCACCCAGAGTTCCGCGATATACAAATTGACATGAGGACTTGCAGGATCTTTGGCTGAACATTGCACTTCTATTGTCCCGTGTCCTCCAAACAACATTCGGTGTTCCACAACATACAAAGACAGAAGGACTCCAGGACTGGCGGGCTCAAGATTGCAATTGTTTACGGATGGTCATCCTATCTAACATTATCTAAGAATATTATTTTCAAATACTAAATTATTAATATTAAATATTCATATTGTACAATTGAATTACATAAAGTTATCAAAGGATGTAAATCACTTATTTAAAAAAAAATGAAGGAAACAAAAGAAAGTTTTTTAAAATTCTATCACCGCAAGCATAACAACGACCAAATTGAATTTTAAGGGCCTCTTGTTGATATGATAACACAATTTCACTTCGAACAGTATATATTCGTTGATTTCAAATTATTCCAGGAGATCAATTTTACCAAGTTCATCGATTAAGCAAAAAATGCTAAAACAATGACCAATTTGAATTTTAAGGGCCTCTTGTTGATATGATAGCACAATTGCACTTCACACATTATATATTTGTTGATTTCAAATTATTCCAGGAGATTAATTTTACCAAGTTCATCAATTAAGGAAAAATGCTAAAACAAGCCACATACTACATTTGCGTCACAGCGTCATAGAAATTATCAGGCATATTTGCGGGCTAGCTGGCTAAAAAATTCAATTCTATTGTTCCATGTCCTCCAAACAACAGTCAGAGTTCCACAATATACAAATTGACAGACGAAGCACACAACCAAGAACCAAATAAACTTCAAACAGACCGCAAGCAAGTTACCGTAAGGTTCCATAGAGCAGGACGCATCGACCTTTGCATCAAACAATTTGATATACAAAGAAAAGACATCGCCACATTCGTTTTCTCTTGCATCTCGTATATGTTCCCAGTAGAAAATAACCAGGGCTATGGGATATATGGGGTTTGCTGCCATGCATCCCATTTTTTGGACTGAACAATCTTATGCGCATGCAATCCCAAGTAGCCGAGTCCGACGAACATTCATCTGGATGCTGAAGAAATATTACAGAGACACATGAGGTATTTTCATTTCCTGCCAAAGTCTGATATATATATATTTTTCCCTTCTTTAGCCGATATGAAAAATTGCATTGTCCTCATTTAAGGTGAATTTGTTGTGTATCTGAAGCCCCCACAACATGTAGACACTGCTTGCCTTTTTCTGTAGATACGTTTCATACGAAAATTCTGCCAACTTAGGAAGCACATTTTGTAACAGAGGCTGCCTAACCATACAATGTACAGTTGTGTTGCCCACAGTTTGGATGACAACATTGACGCAATGCCCATATATATGGACATTTTTCACCACATCACAGACAATCAATCATATCATCACTTATCAAAGCGGAGGCAGAAGCATGCGAGTTGCATTTCACACATACAGGTTCAAAGGGGGTCGAGTACACATTGGATGCAACTAAAACACCTTCAACTTGGGAACACAAGCACAATAATTAATACATTGAACAATATAATACACATGTGCATCCCCCCCTCCCCTTAAAAAAATAAAAATAAAATAAAACAGGCCACAAAAATATGTTGAAGGCTATTTCTATAAGCAAAGTGAGGATGATTTTGTGGATGTATACACACAACAGTTGTAGAGCTAGCTAGTTTCTTCAGATCTTATACTATATCTGCTCGCAACTCTATTACAAACATTGCCTGGGTTGTCCGAAAGATCCTTTCTCTAACATCCCTTTTCTTTGTTATATTTTTGAAGAGCATACGTGGAATCTTCCCTTTATGCAATTTCTACTCCATTGATGAAAACAAATTTGAATACGTATCGAATAATTGCAGCTGCAGCCTGGAACAATGCAAGATTTGTGTAACTTACCCAACATACATGCACATGTGAAAGTAAAGGACAAAACTAAATATGAAAAGAAGTACCATTTCCTTGTTGATGTCTGACTCTCCATCCTTTTTATGGAGAATGTGTTGCGAGACAAGTTTTCTCGCCAGTGTGACAATTGTGCCAATCGTTCCGATTGGGTAAATATCAGTGCTCTGTGTAAGTTGGCTGATAGTCAAGTCCGAGATGAAACAATATTCTGAACAAACAACAAGTTTTTTTTCCACAGTACTTGTTTCATTGAGCGAAATAATTCGATCAAAATCACCACGGTCATATACTGTTTTGGGCAATATATTAAAATTTGTAATGGATATCCCATTATCCGACAATATCTTTTCTACATGTTTCTGGACAAGTTATGGGGGAATAGTTAGTGTCACTGTCATCATGGCCTCCTTGTCTATCATGTTAGCATGCATAATGGATCTAGTTTTGTTTGTCTTGTCCAAGTACGTTCTATAGACGACCATTATGTCCCCGATGAACACTTGTCCAGTTTGGCGGCTGTTCAAGCCCTCTATTGATAGTACTTTGGATGTTACAACTCTAGACCTGGTGACAATTTTTGAACAGGAAAACTAAAGTGAATGGTACTGTGCATTTTTTTTTTGTATTCTTCTTTCACTAGCATAAATGTATAAGTACATGCATAGCTTCAATGAACTATGGAGACAAAGTTTTGCAACCACACCTCTTAGTCTACAGAACATGCGTTAGGTTCCCCGTCTCGCTTGTACTTGTAGATACCTCTTGTGAACTGCAAACTATGTATTGCAGATGACATCAACATATTCACCATGCCATAGATGAATATATAGCCAAGGATATTTGTTTGGTAAACATAGTAAGAGCAGAGCATATGCATCTTTACCTTTGGCCTTGTGGGTCTGCTGATGTCTGGGAAGACTGACTGCTCATGCCCATTTCACCAGTCCAACTTTTTCTGATGCAAGCATGTGCAGATGAACATCAAAACTAGACAAGCCGCAAGCATGACCATAGATGTGAAACCCTTAGTTTGCCAACCGACGCACCAAGGCATTTTCGGAAAGAACACTAAGCAGATGAATTAGAAAACAAAAGGGATAATAGAAAATTGAAAAAGTAGAAATAGGGAGGGCATAAAGGGACATTGCTGCCAAGACATCGTTTTCAAGTCTAATATTATATGCCCCCACCCAGTTTTTATATTTAATTTACAAGCACAATTGGTATACCTTTTATAATATTGTACCATGGAACCCTCTGTTGTTGCACAAAATAATTCATCTTCCTCTCCACCCAACCTATTTTTTCCAAGGTAGCAATGCCAAATATGCAATGGACATGAAGGCAAGTTAGTATGAAAACAAACATCTAAAAGAAAGAGAAACATGTCTATTTACTTGCCAAAGAGTCCATCGTCTTCTCCAACCATTCTGTTTGTTTGAATGCAACAATGCAGCGAAAACACAACGAACACGAAGTAGGTTAGTATGCAGTAAGGCATGTAATGAAGATAACTTATAATGAAGACAGACATGTAAAAGAAAGAGAAACATGGATATTTACCCGTGAAAGAGCCCATCGTCATCTCTATCCATTCTGTTTGTTTAAATGTAACAATGCATCGAAAACACAATGGACATCAAGCAAGTTAGTATCCAAGAAGGCATGTAATGAAGATACGTTAGCATGTAGGAAGGCACACAACATGTACATAAAATAGACTAGGTGAACACATATACAAACAATAAATGAAATACAAAACAATGCAATATGAAATAACAATACATTCATGCACCTTTATATATCCTCTTCAACCAATGCAGTCAAGACTCCATCGTTTTCTCCATTTATTCTGTTTGTTTGAATGTGGGAACACACAAAATACAATGAACATGAAGGGAAGCTGGTATGCATTGGAGAACAAGAAATATGTACATACAGTAAAAGAGAATGAATGGACAGTCTAAAAGATAGGCAGAAAGATGAACCTTTACGCTTCTCCATCCATAGCTGTAAATGTGTAATTTTTTTTCCCTGCCCAAAATATATTACAAGCCACAAAATATCATGAAATTGCATGGCCATAGCTAAACAATTTCTGGTTTTCTGTGGAAAATTATCCAAATATGCTTCCACCGATGGAAATACATGTTCTTTATCCTATACATAGAATATTTTTCCCACTTTACAATATTTTGGTTTTCTGTGGCAAACTACCCTGACATGCTTCCAGACATCAAAATATAATCTTGCAGAATCTTTGTTGTACATATCCTATCTCAAGCACAACACAAATTGTATCGTGCGCACACTAGTCTGTGTAGAGGAAAAAGAACATGTAATGTCATATGGGCACATCTGACCATACATGGTTTATAAATGTAGCTTGCATATGCTTTATTCTAACAAACAAACAATGAATACTGAAATTTCACATGTAATTCTCGAACAATTTTGCATGTAACTATTTTCTTTCATGCCAGCACTAAAGTACCAACAAAATATCACAGTAGAATAGATATCGACCTCAGTAGATAGGGAAAATAACACAACTGCATGTCGACTCATGGGTGTAGGGACTGAACACAGTAAAACGCTCCAAAAAACAATAATAATCAAAAAAGAAAAAAAAATAGCTCCAACCATCGGTGCTGGACCCCAACCCTGCAAGGCCGAATCAAACAAAATAAAAAAAACAATCACCAAACTAACAAGAAAGAACGAACAGGCCGAACTGCACCCCCAGGGCCCCACAGCGCAAAACCGAGCCAAACAAACACAACCAACAACCCATGAACCAATGAACCAACTGTTAGGACCACACAATGTACCTTTTTGCCTATATTTTTTGCCACTATTATACTCTTGATCACCCATATTTAGACTCATACTATTACTTTATCTGATCATCTTAAAGGTATACAACGTCCCTTCTCATTGCTATACGTTTAATCTGTTTTTCATAATATTTTACATCACTCTCGTACTTAACCATTGATTAGAAATGCATAAGTGTCCAAAACTGCAGATTAGCATTTGAGGCCTGTTGCTGAAACACAGAACTGTCCAAGGTCGCTGTTGCTGAAACACAGAGCAGATGCTAAAACACGGAGCTGCCTTACAATCTGAGGTCGCAGATGCTGAAACACGAAGCTGCCTTATAGTTCGAGGATGCAGATGCTGAAACACGAAGCTGTTACACAGTCCAGAGTTGCAGATGCTGAAACACAGAGGAAACCGCTAGGACCGACGATGCTGAAACTCAAAGGAATCCGTTACAGTCAAAATCGGTCAACAGAAGGCTGACATAGTTAGAGTGCAATTCATGTGGCTGAAACAACCCACGAATTGCGATGCTGAAACAACATCATCAACAATGGGAAGAAGCTGTTACACTAGTCGTAACAACAATACCCCATTCAGCTCCTGTAATAGCATTTGGTTGCGTGAGACTAGGACATCCGATGCTGGTTTAGAAAGAAGATCCGATTTAGGATAGGACTCAGATATGCATTGTAATTATTGTATCGAAGGGATTTCCTCTTTAAATCAGAGGAAATCACCATTCGAGGGATCCAATTTTTATGTATTGAAGCAACTCCAGAGAAGCGGGACGTATTCTATTTTTCTAAATTGTAATGTGATATTTTGACAGATGAATATAAGAATTCTTTGAGTATCCTTCTCTATCTTTTTCATTTCAGGGGAATCTTGTGAGAAGGGAGGGCCCACCTTCTTCACAAGATTCACCCATTAGTTAGAAGTGTGTTAGTACAATTTTTGTTTATGCTTTGTTTAACTGTCATTTGCTGAAACACTGTTTTTAATGGATTCCGCTTTGCTGAAACACTACTGACTCTGTCTTAGTTTATTGAATGGAATTGTAATTCTTTTTATCAACAATCTTGTGTGATGATTTTATGAGGCTAGCAGAGATTGGGTTAAAGGTTCCTGCTCAGACAGGAAGGAATCGGAATATCCTACCATCTGTAGAATTCATTTACTTCTGCCAGTGTGCTAGCCAGAGATTTGGTTAAAGGTTCCTGCTCAGATAGGAAGGAATCAAAACACCTTGTCTTCTGTAGATTTCATTTACTTCTACAAGTGTGCTAGCCAGAGATTTGGTTAAGGGTTCCTGCTCAGACAGGAAGGAATCAAAACACCTTGTCTTCTGTAAATTTCATTTACTTCTGCAAGTGTGTTAGCCAGAGATTTGGTTAAGGGTTCCTGCTCAGACAGGAAGGAATCAAAACACCTTATCTTCTGTAGATTTCATTTACCTCTACAAGTGTGCTAGCCAGGGATTGGGTTAAGGGTTCCTGCTCATAAAGGAAGGAACCAAAACATCCTGTTCTCTGTAGACTTCCAATTGTGCTAGCCAGAAACTGGGTTAAGGATCCCTGCTCAGAAAGGAAGGGATCGGATTGCCCTGTTCTCTGTAAACCTCAACCTCACAAGTGTGCTAAAACAGAAATAAGGCTCAAGGCTCCTGCTTAGAAAGGAAGGAACTAGGTGGCTTTGTTCTCTGATAGATAGAGTTAATTGTTTTCTGCATTACTGTTTTCATGAAAGAGTGTTAGTACTGAAGTCTCTGTTTGAGAGTAAGGGTCATGTTCTCTGATTGCAGAATAGTTGTTCTTTCCCATTGCAAGTGTTTTTTTAATGTAATCCAGGATTCTTAGATTGATCTTTAAAGATTTGCAATAGGGAAGTTACTTTCCTGTGATTTAACTCAGAGCTTCAGTTTATTCAAGTAAGTGTGATTAGTATAAGTTTCTTTACTACAACACTAAGTTGCTT
>ML787899.1:71445-111318 GCA_009831015.1 Picea engelmannii | reverse complement strand
TGGTTGGTCTTCAAACCAAAGCTGGAGTTTCTCCATTCTTGATTCACCTTCCTTGTGTCCTCATCATGAATTTCATGGGATGCATTTTCACTTTCAGGTGTCTTCTCTGTTATGAAATTTTTCAATACTTCCATGATCTCCCCCTTTAAACCCTCCATCATCTCTTGTAGTTCATCTTTTTTTACTATATTCTTTTGTAAATCATTTATGTCCCTACGCATTTCTTCACCTTCATCAAGGGTCCAACTAGGATTTTCTGGAGGCTTATTTGGTGTAGAAGTTCCCTTTTTGGGTGGCATGTTGGACAAGTATCACTTTTGAACCTTGATTTTGAGGTGGTTCTGCTAGACAATATTTCTTCTGTTGTATATCCCAAGTTTCAGCCCTTCTAGGTATGAAAATTTCTTTTATGTAGTTCTCTAATATTTCTTCTCTGCAATGCCATAGGTCTGATCAAAATTGGAAGTGACAAGTGGAATTTATGGTAACTTCCCCACAACTTGCTGATTTTTGGCCTTTCTAGGAGATCTCACTTGTATAGCGTGCCCCACATAAAATAATTGATATAAATTTCTGAAACTTGCACCAGAAATACTACAGACTGTTCATGATCCAATGAAACCAATCCTACTCAATTTGGATACTCTAGGAATAAGTTATGATTGTTTTATCTGGAACACCTTCTTGAGACTACTCAATAGGACTAGTTAGATACCCTATCTTACACAAGGTGTATATAAAAATTTAAGATGACCCAGAAGCGGAATTTTTTACCAAAGATACCTTACTAATTTTTGTAAATATCCTCTAGAGTTCAGGGTCTGAAACATTACAGAAAAGTTTTTATAGCGAAAATTCCGCAATGACTCAGTTCAGGATGATTCCAGATCCCTATCCTGTACAAGATGTATCTCCGAAAGTATAAGGCATCATGAGCTGAATTTGGAACCCAACATACCTTGATCTATCTACTAAATATCCTCCAAGTCGTTCCTTCTAAAACATTGTAGAAAAAAAGTTATAGCAAAAATTCCAAGGTGTCTCAGATGCAACAGTGAAACCCTAAGACCTTGAGCTCTGATACCATATGTTAAGAACCAAATATCAATATAGCATAGAAAAACCTCAGAAAAAGTACTCAACACCTTGAAAAATAGATAATTTTAGATAATAAGCCTCTTCGAGGGGCAACCTCCTTTTACCCCACTTAAATGTTCAAGTACAAGATGATTCAAAATGAAAATGTCTCCTTGGTATATATAGGAGACTAGGAGGCATAATTACAACTAATGGCCTAAAGCCGACATAAATAAAATAACATTACTAATATAATATTCCCCAATTAAGGGGTAATGATCCAATATTAGGGCTTAACATCCACTTAGCCACTTTGTCCACTTAGCCACTTAGCCACTTACCCACTTAGTCCACTTAACTTAACCACTTTTTCCACTTAACTTAACCACTTTCCACAAATAGTAAGTTATCCACTCCTAGTTGCAACTAACTTTATTATTTAATTAATTTCTTTTGCAACCACCTTGACTTATCCATAAATAGTGAACTCACCACTTCTTGTTGCAACCACTTTATTATTTAAATAATTTCTCTTTGCAACCACTTTGACTACTTTATTATTTAAATAATTTGTCTTTACTCACAACTTCTTGTTGCAACTAATTTATTTTTAATTATTTTCTTAATGCAAAAACTATAACCATGATTAACTCCTAGTTACCATCAATTTGACTAGTACACTTCTTCTAGGAGCTTCTAGAATAATTGACTTCTTTGACCTTCTAGGGGCTTCTAGATAACTCATGAGGGTTCTCGAACTTCATATGGCCATAATTCTCTAACCATGAGGAGTTATGTGACGTTCCACATATCACCGGAAATGACATGAAATATACTATCCATATAGAATAGTATTACTTGTAAATTCACTGATATTCATGCCTTTATACCTCAAACAGATTCAGGTCCCTTACCCATGCCTTTGTACTACCGAAATTCACTACCGGGCTTCTCCAAGGGCTGATATAAATCACCAAGGGTTGACATCAATCTACAATATCACTCTCCAAGGGTTGACATCATTGAAAACCAATAGTCCAGACCAATTTTCCATCAACCTAAGCCAACTGTCTGACACCTTGTAGAAAACAAATCTCGATGTCAAATAAAAAAGTTAAGAATAAATATTAGATGTGATATGTTAACTACAAATTTACAACTTACTATGCTATAAAGGGATTCATATGAATCATACAAAATAGTGTTGCTGAGAGAAATGAATACACATTAAAGGAAATGGGAAATTGTATGATCTAATCTAAGGGATTAAGTCTTCCTTTTTGGGTGGAAGCCATTATTATTAATTGTTCTAATTACATAGTCAATTACATTCCCACAAAGACTTTAAAAAATATACCACTAGAAAAAGCATTGAATAAAATTAAACTAGATGTAAGCCACTTCCATGTGTTTGGTAGTGAAGCATGGTCTCACATTATTGATTAGAAAAGGAAATCAATAAAACCTAAAAGTGAGAAGTGCATTTTTGTTGGATATTTTGAATATGTAAAAGGTTATATACTTCTTAAAACTTATTCCAATGAAATTATTATTAGGAGAGATGTTAAGTTTGATGAAGGTATCCTAGCCCATGATCCTAATTCAACATTTATGCCATCTTTGACTTGTGAGCCTAATTTGAGATTCATCCCATATTTAGCCTATGATATTAATTCCACATTTGTGTTATCTTCAACCTATAATCCATCTTTGGTGTTTTTTCCATATTCTATTCCCAACTTTTCTATTAATGATCCTATTCTGTTTTTTTCTTTAGATGATGACAATGAGGATGAAAATCCATCTCCACATATTCACCTTCCTCTAGTTGGTTATGTTGAACATGAACCTGCACCAACACTAGCTCTTCTTAGTTGGGTCCATACAACATGAGAAGAAATTAATGATCTTGTAAATGATCCTACATATCAACGTCGTACACGTTCATTGTTGCAATGAGCCTCTATTTTTGCTCAAGTTTCAGAGACTCATAATCCATAAGCATTTGTAGAAGCTTTTGGCCATCTATATTGGGACACAATAATGAATGGAGAATATCGTTCCTTAATGATGAATGATACATGGGATGTTGTACCTCTTCCAAAAGGAAGAACACTTCTCAAATGTAAATGGGTGTATAGAACTACATATGCATCTGATGGAAGTGTTGAAAAACACAAGGCTTGGTTAGTTTCCTAAGGATATTCTCAAGTTGAAGAGATTCACTATAATGAAAAATCTTCCCCCATATCCAAAATGAATTCCATTCACCTTGTTCTAGCCCTTTTCAACTCACATAAATGAGAGGCCCATCATATGGATGCTAAGTATACCTTATTGCATGGGGATTTGCAAGAAGAAATTTACATGGAACAACCTCCTGGCTGTGTTGAAAATTACTCCAACTTTGTTTGTCTCCTTAAGAAATCTGTGTATGGTCTCAAGAAAATTATTTAGGCCTGGTATGATAAAGTTAATAGATTTATTTTCAACTCTATATTTTCTAGATGTCATTCTAACCCCAATATCTATATCAAGAAAGTAGGTAACCTTCTCATAATACTTGTTATTTATGTTAATGACCTTATTATCACTAGTAGTAACCCCAAAAATTTAAACCATGTGAAATCCATCCTTAATAATAAATTTGAAATGATAGACTTAGGTTATTTGCATTATTTCCTTGGCCTCCATGTAATGCAAACCAAGGAAGGAATTTCCCTTTCCTATTCTAAGTATGCAGTTGACCTTCTTCACTACTTTCACATGGAAGATTATAAACCGATCCCATATCCCTTCTATTCTGGATTCAAGCTTGTTTCCACTTGTATTACACCCAAAGTAGGTGCCACTTTGTACTATTAGTTAGTTGGTAGCCTTTTATATTTGGCTCATACCCATCCTGATATTTCCTTTGTTGTTGGTATTGTTTCCTAGTATATGAAAACACCCCACGAGAGTCATTGGAAAGTAGAAAAAATGATACTTCAATATATCGAGGGTACAATTCAATTTAGGATACATTAAAATTTAGGGGGAACTCCTTTGTTGGTTGGTTTCACTAGTTTCAATTGGGCTTGTGACCCCAATTATTGGAATTATATTGCGGGTTATGTTTTTTGTCCTAGTTCCATACTTGTCCCTTTGGCTTGTAAGAAGAAACAAGATCTTATTCTTTCTTCAATAGAAGAAAAGTATCGAGTAGAAATTAATGCAAGTCAGGAATCCATGTGGCTTTGATAGATCCTTTTAGAATTTGGATTCCCGAAGAATCATTTGACAACACTCTGGTGTGGTGATTAGAGTTCCATCAAGATAAAAAAAGATCTAGTTTAACATTAATGCAACAAACATATTGAGATACACATGCATTTCATTTAAAAGATTATTCAAGATTGCATTCTCAAAGTGATCTTTTTCCCTACAAATACCAAGTTGTAGACATTTTCATAAATATCTCATAGAAGTGAAGTTTTCTAAACTTTGATATATGTTAGGAGTTCAAGAAGTTGTCATTAAGGGTGGATAATCCCTAATGCCTCCTTCCTTCTCCTATTGTGTCACCTTTGTAAACAATTCAATATTATCCCAAGTTGTTCTTAAGGGGAATGTTAGGATATTTAGACACTTAGGAGTTAGTTAATATTTAGTCTAATTTGTCTTTGTGCAAAATGTGTTTCCTTGGAATGCATTAGTATGAATTTGTAGTTATCTAATCTGATGATGATGATATATTGTATACATAAAGTGATACCACAATTCATATTCTCCCTGATACTAACAAATATATTGATTCATGGGTTAACACCTAATTAGTCCATGATCTCTATTTAAAGGGCATGAAGGGTCATTTGTTGATGATCAATTGTGAGAAAATCATATGTATTTTTTTTTCTTTTTTCATTAATATATTGCCTCAAGTGGCTACATTGGTTGGAGATATGGTTTATTTCCCTCGTTTAGGGTTTTAACGACGTAATGTATTGATCTTTGATATGTTTGTGTGAGTGATTTATTAAGGTGTTTGAATTGTGTGGAAATACCATGTTTATCGAACATACAATCTTTTAAAAAGGATGGCAATAAATATACAACTTTCAGACCAACACACATCGATTATTAAAGAAAAATAACATTGGGATTATAAGAAACAATGAGTGTTTTTAGGGCTTGCTAGTTGGAAACACCCCCTACCCCCCTTGAATTTAGAGATAGCATAATTTTTTTGGCACAAAGATAAGGGTCTTTCCTACTCTAAGGATATCGTTAATAGATAACTATTTTCCTTCCCTTCCTTCTTGGATTGACATTTTTCTAGAGACATAAAGGTTTTCCTCCATACTAAGCTTGGAATGTACTGATTCATGGATAATACTCCTACCAAAACCCAAATATCTTCCACTAATTCCCTTTTCTACCTTAATTGATATGATGATTTGAGAATGGGCTTAGGGGATTGTTTCCTTCCTCCTTTAATCCATTTTTTTAATTTAACGACCTCTTTAGTCGAGTTTTCATCCAAATCCTTTAGGTTCTCATCATTATTTTGTGCCATCATAACCATAATGTTTTGAGACGTAATATCTTGCCCTAATCTAATTGGATTTTGTATATTAGGTGTTGAAGGCTTGTCAATGGGGTCCATAGTATCTTCAAACTTCTTTCCAAAGGAAAAGGGATTTAGGGTCTTTGGGTCCCTATCTACAAAATATTTGATGTTGAAAGATTCTATACCTACCTACCTATCAAAACAAGAGAATTTGTTGAAATTCCTTAAAACATAAATAAGGGTCTATATTAGGCATACCTTGACCTCTGTATATTGGACCTTGATAAAAAAAAAGTTGAAAGAGTTAGAATTAGAATTTGAGGCTACTCCTTTCCTTCCATACTCTTTGAGTACTACATTCTAAAATATTTGACGACCCTTTTAGAGTTCCTAAAGATTTTTCTTTCTTGACCTAATTTTTCTTCTTCCTCATGAAACCCTTCCTAAGGTTTTTACACTCTTCCCACAAGTACCCTATCTATTTATAAGCACCACATCTAAAATGAATCCTTCAAAAATCTATATTTGGAGTATAAAACCAATACCCCTATTCAATATCTATTTATGATGGAAAACCTTCTCCCGGGTCCCGTTATCCCCTACCCTAGGGATAACTAAGGAGATCATGTCTCGAGGCCCACAGGTCCTAGACATGGAGTGCCAAGAGCTAGATGACTTGAGCTTGGCCTTGGAGGATCCATCTTTTCTTCAGTGCATCCCATCTATCAACAACAATAACATCCATCCCACCAGCCTGGTACTGAAGTGGCAGTGGGTCTTGCTCGATGAGGTAATGAGTCCAAGTATCATGGTATGTGTCACTATGATCTTCAAAGAATTTGAATATGTTGCATTGAACTCTCCTTTATTTCATAACATTTTCTTGGAAATTATGCTTCTTAACTTGTTCATATCTGGGGGTTGACATAATGCCCCAGTAAACTGGTTCTCCTTTAGTGTGAGTTTCCACTGGGTGGGTCTATGAAAGGTCATCGTCCATTCCTTCCATACTTACCAATTTTCATCATTATTCCTCTCATATTCCCCTACCTTGGTTCAAGCATTGGGTTTTCCACACTAGGAAGGGTTGTACCTTACCTTGTGGGAAGAAGGGGCTAAATGCTCAGAGGGTAAAAGTAGCTGGAAATAGTTAAAAGAAAAAATGAAACCTTTGAGATTCTTCGCCCACGGATTCCCGATAAAGAAATAAAAGGCTTCTCAGTAAGAAAAGGGGACGCATAAGATAAAACAAAACTCAAGGTACTAGTTGGTGGATGGGAGGTATCATCATGAGCCAGCCTATTAGGTCCATGGGCATGTAGCGATATGACACTACCATCTATCTGGTCACCAAACAAGGGTAGTGGCTCTTGGTGGCATAGCCAAGGGAAATGGTGTCTCATCATGAGCCAACCTTCTCATTTCCGTGAAATACTTGTGGGTAACGCTACCACCTCTGGTAACCATGCTAGGACAATGTCCCCTAGCTTTACCCTTGAAAAGAAAAAAGAAAAAAAGACTAAGAATAAAAGGAATTGAACGGGATAGGAAACAATGACATCCATGATAAGGTGCAACTCGTCCTCTATAGAGGCACCCACAGGAAAGACCTACATTTCCATATTATCATTGCACCCTCTACCCAAACACTTCCCCTACACCATTTCACACATTTACATGACCTATATTGGTTCTCACCTGGGAAACACCCCAAACTTGAGGAGGATTATCCCAATAGGACGTCTTGAGAAACTCTCCAAACCTGGCTTGTTAAACTGCATAATGTCTTTGAGCATTTTTCTGGGTAAAGGGGGGTTTGATGCATATGTTTGTGTAATTCTATTATTGGATGTGATTGACACTGCTATGATCCCTGTGACTTATGATCCCATGGAGGGTGTACTTATTGTTACTGCAGGGCCATGCTCGGTGGATAAGTACATATGGGGAGATGATTAGCTCATACCTCTATGGGGTTGAAAGCCCACAGATGGATGTTGTGACCCCAACCAGGGGCAGAGAGATGTTAGTGACTTGCACTAGGAAGAAAGAAGGAAGTTTCACCAGAGACACTTTGGCATACCTAGACCCAGGGGATCTTACTCTTCCACCTGGATGTTGGCCTTGGGAGGTCCATGCCATCACCGTTCTGACCCTATACGTCACCCAACATTAGGATTGGCATTATGGACGCAATTGTATGCTAATTGGCACATGTGTCATCATCCAAGGGTTTGGGATGCCTAACATTTTACATATGAGGCCCAACGTTCCACCCAGGAGGCTCAACGTCACCCTAGAAGGGCATGACATCACCTCTAAAAATGATTTTAGTGTTTAATTATTTGAAATTGTGTAAAAACTAGATTTTTGATGTAATTTGGCCATGCCGACCTTTTGATGAGATAATTTTAATTAAAGGTCATAAGTAATGTATAAATAGAGAGATAAAACTCTCATTTTATGAAGATGCACTCATCACACAAGTGGTGGTCTGAAATTCGGCCCTCTTTAAGGGTTATTGGCTGAAATATAGTAGTGCACATTTCTTTGAGGAGGCAAATCTTGGTGTATTTTGGAAAATTTTCATGTGGAGGATCTTCAACTAGGGTTTATGCTTGATTATTCTTCATGAAGTAGGTGGAAAATATGCTTTTATTTATTGTGAATCAATGCTTATGGTTAATTTACTTGTTTCCTGTCTAAGATTATGAAATTGCTTGCTTGAAACCCTAGGAGAAAGACATATGTTACTATATTTTTCTCTATAGTCTTCCACTTGCTAAAATTTCTTGAAAGAAACCTATATAGAAGTAGATACTAGAGCCCTACCATTGTACCACTCTAGTAACCCTACTTCCTTTCTCACTGCATATTTTATTTCATTTTTTCTAAGGAAAAGAGAAATCACTAGGGCCTAACTCTTGTTACATTCTAGAAATTATCTATAGGAGTTGGATTATTGAGGCCTTGGGATACCAACACATCTCTCATCCTATCCATCCCCTTTGACTAAACATTATCATTGCTATTTTCCTCTAAGACTTGTTTCTGCCATCATTGACTCCATTACCCTAGAAAGGCACTAGTCCACCATTTACAAGTGTTGATTGATCAAAATTTCTACAGCCATCTAACAAAAACAAATTAACCCTAAAGGTGACATATTATGCTAGCTAGATGTTGCTAAAACTGCTTGTGACTATTTATTATCAAATTTCCTAGTTAAAGTTATTATTTCAAGTCTTTATTCAAGCATTTTAGAGCATAAACCATGTGGGTGTTGCAAATTTCTTATTTATGTTATAAACTATTACACTTCTGCAATTTCATATCAGCTAGTATATTTCTTAAGACTTCATTGTCTTATGAAGCACTAACATCATTTTGGTACTTGGAAAGTGCCCCTTTTTTCCTTGTTGTCTTGTTCTGGGAAGGTACACAACATTATTTATTTGCTTCATCTTCAATAAGACATAAAGAACCTTTTAAAATTGAGTGATCTGTGAGAGGGGAAGGATTTCCTTATGTCATTTTCCTTAGCCTTCTCAAACCCCCAGGTCACTGGGGACGTCTCCCCTGGGGTATTGCAACATACTTCTAAATAGAAAGGGATTTCCTATTAAGGTGACAGTGATAGGTTTGTCCTAGTTACGCCAACTTTGTATCCACTTTACTTGGGATTTTGGGCAAGTAAAAATTGTGTGATAACATTTTGGCACCGTTTCTAGGGATCATCAAGTCAATTTTCCTCGAACGACAATTTTTCGGTAAGCCTTTATCGTTAATTCACAAAGATTACCTGGCGAATCCACTAAGGGTGATTCCCTCTTTTCTCTTTGATTATCCCTAGAAGGATTATCTAGCGACTCCACTTATGACAAAGCCAACTATGGCTTCTCAATGGGACCCAGGAAGTTTTAAACCCTTAGATATGAATAAAATTCTTGGTTATCCTCGAAAAATACCTTTGAGGTATGAAAAATGGCTCCCGAGATTCACTGGTAATGATGGGGTTATAGCTAACGATCACATGGATAATTTTTGGGCTTTCTTTCAACTCCACCCTATCAGTGATGATGCTAAAGATTTGGCGATGAAACTTTTCTCTGCCACTCTTCATAGCAATGCTAGGAAATGGTGTGTTGGTTTCCCTGATGGAAACATTACGTCTATGGACCAATTAGAGGAAACCTTTCTCAAAATATGGAATATTAAAATAGAATATATCCACATGCTGATTAAAATATTCGAACACATGAAACAAAATCAGAATGAGACTGTCAGGAAATTCAGTACCAGGTTTGATAATTTGCTACACCAAATTCCTAGAAGCCATCACCATGAAGATAGATACCTTGCTTACCTCTTTACCAATGCACTCCTAGTGAATTTAGGTTTTCTCCTCAGTAAAAAAAGGCCAATAAAAATCTGAGAAGATTATCACATGGCTATACAAATCGAGGAAAATATCTCCTTGTTCAAAGGAGAACACCTCTTTACTCCAGAAACTAAATTTGATGACCGCAAAGATGTCGCAGATGCTCTTAGTTTGGAAATATTAGTTTCCCTTGATATCTTTGTTAATAAATTCCAGGAAATAAGGGAACAATTCATCGACCAACAAGAGGTTGAGGAGACAGATCCTAATGAAGGTTCCCCATCCCATGAAGAAGAGCAAGAATTTACTCATGCTTCTACCGAGGATAATGAGGACCTGGTTGAAGAGCGAAGCCTAGAGATATCAAACATGAAGTATTGATGTGTGCTCCTCCCTCTTATGAATCCATCCAAGATCCTATTACTCCTGCACATGAAGAAGAGGATGAGGTTAGTCACTTTCCTTTTCAAGTTTTTGATGATACCTTATTCTATGATTCATAGGGGGAAGAAGAAAGAGAATCCTTGGATGAGATAGATCCTCCTTATTACAAAGATGAAGATGTAGAGGCAAGTCATGAGGACAAGACAATAATACATGCTCTTCCATTTGATGAAGTTATCTAAATCCTTGAAGATATTGCACAAGAAGAAGTAAACATGGCGAGTTATTTCCCTTTCCAATATTTTAATGATGCTTTATTTTATGATTTGAAAAGTGAAGAAGTGTCATAGGATCCCTTAGATGTTTTAAGCCCTTCATGTTATGATAAAGGTGATGACTTTGTTGATAATATTGATGAGTTCATACTTGGATATGATGGGGATCCTGTTTACGACATTGAGGATCATTTCCAAATGTTGCATTTACAACTATCATATCAGGTTACTACTAATTCTGATATTTGGCAACAAGGAAATGATATAGTTACATATATCTCCAAGGGTGACCTAGTTCTCTATCCTCCTGACGATTTTTGGTCATACCTTGAATATTTTGATGAGTATTCTTTTGAGAACTTGGATTTATTCTATAAAGAATATTATCAACCACCGTTTTGATCATATCTTGATAAAGGTGAGGACATTCCTTGCCCAAAACATGGTGCTTGTGACAAGGTTATCCAACCCCCTTTGATTACTTTTCCTCTCTATGTCACTAAGGGTGTAACATGTCCCTTGTCTTGAGTTTTCTCTAGGGAAAATCCTTCTTTTAGAATTCAAGGGTAGGTTGAATACGTTAAGAAGAAGTTTATTATATCACTCTTTCAACTTTCCCTTAGAAATTTTCCAATCATTCTCTAGGTTTTTACTAGACCTTTCCTAGAATTCAAGATGTGATGACATCCAAGGTAGCCAACCTTCGGGATCTTTAAAATAGTCTTATGAGACTTTGATTTTTCACGATCCCTCTTTGAGATGGATTGAGAATTTTCCTAGAAGTGTGACTTGGCATAATTTTGTGCCTCCCCCCCACTTCCATGAGCTAGACTCTATGATTTTCGATGATGTGATACATGTTCTAACTCATGTTAATTTTTTGCTTGACTTGTCATTGTTTTGGTTCATGATGAAGCATAGAGGTAGGTATTATGAGATATTTCTACGATGGTTTCACTAGTTATTTGACTACACCTAGCACTCAACCAACAGGTAAGTAGAGTTAGGTAGGTGTTGACCCAAAAATATTCTTTGGGATCAACATGGTGTTTTACATAGTTACTTCTCCATAAAATCCCCTTGGTGCTATGGTTCCAGTCAAAGACAGTGGCGGGGGTCATAGTTACTATGGCCTCTACCCTTGAAAGAGTATCAGTTGGTTGCCTTCAGGGATTTGTGGGCCTTCCCTTGACATTTATTCATCATGTCAAGGCTATTTGATTCAGGGAATACAACACTTCCAGGTGGTAGGAATCAGGACAATCTTTTCAATGGGCTATCATGAGCTTGATTCCGAGTTAGTATGACCCCATACGAGGGACGCAAAGTCAACGTCACCCGAACGACCAAAACCAATGGTTGTGACTTCCTGGTCTGATTCTATTCAGATTATGGTTTCAAAAGGAAAATAAAACCTATACATGGTGTAGGGAAGTGTGATACCTTTCCAATGGTATATCCCGTGCTTGGCTTCGACCCCTGGTTGGTAAGAACGAGCTTTCACAAGTTCATGACCACTTCTGGACACCAAACTGGTTGCAGTGATTCATGATTTAAAATTGGTAGTTAAATAGTTATAAATCAGATATTTAGTGATGACACGTTGTAATAGACTCAGACACCTTTCTAACGACATTTCATTTGCCTCATTCCAACCTCGGATGGCCCGGTTAGAGCTGTCACAAGTCGGTCAATAATTTTAGGCAAAAAGGGGGCCACTAACTCGCGTGGCAGGGTTTCATAATAGCTAATACAGTCATCAATGACCCCAACAAAAAAATATAATTTCATTTTTCTGAATTACTCATTGATACCTTCCCGACGATACCTCATTTTCCTCAATTGGATATCGTATGGCGATTTGGCACCTTTCGCAAGATTAGGTGTCATGTGGGTCCACCAACAAGTCAGGGGTTTTAAGTGGCCACTGTTCTGGGGTGAATTTGAGGACTGAGGTGGAATTATCTCAAGTTGGTGATGACATATTCCCGATGGAATCATCGATACCTTTCCAATGATATGACTTGTGTCCGATTCTGACTCCGTCTCACCAGGCAACATTTTTGGGCTAAGTCAGCTGCAACAGGGTCAAAGTCAAAGTCAAACTTTGACTTGCACTTTTTCCAAAAAATATTAAAAAATTAATTAAATATTTTTTAAAAATATATTCAGAAAATTGGAAAATGTGGGAGGGGGCACATAGCCTCATGCAAATTTTGGGGAAATTGTTTTTTTTTTTTTAAATTGAAAAAATCAAAACCCACCCTTCTCCCCTCTCCCAAACCATTTTGACAATTTGGCCAAAGGGGGAGAGCTCTGCAACATCAATTCATGGAAGAAGAGGGGTTTTTTTTTATAGCAGCTACAACTCAGTAGTGGGAAGCCAGCTTCCATGTTGCAATCTCCAAACAATTAGCTAGGTAACACATTAATCTCATTTGGTAAAAGAACCAGGGAAAATTTTGTTGGTTGTGTTGAGGTCCTGCATGGAGAAATTGCATTCCTTTTTCCTCCTCAAATTGGAGTTTATTTACCTGTTTCAATTGTGGTATTGGCTGCTAGTTCAGAGTTTTTTTTTGGTTGCTAACTTCAGGTTTATGTGTGTGCTGAAAGATGCAAAGGAGAGGGGATTCGAACCCCTCTTGGGCACCAGGCCCAAGCCTCCATGGCTCCTTTAGATTTTTTAATTATGAAGTCATTTGCTGAAAATTACAGGCTTGGGCATGTCACTGGGAAGCCCTGGGATTTGAACCCTAGTCCTCCCCCTTCTCCTTTTCCCATAAAACTCAAGAATTGCCCAGAAATCCAAATGGAAGGCAAGGGGTTTGAACCCAAAACCTCTCGTCCATTTTGTTCGCAAAAAACCCACTTTGCCCATAGTTTTAAAATTTTAATATTTGGGGAGTGGCTGGCCACCCATCCACCACCTGGGCACCACCACCACCACCCCCTCTGCTCACGCCCCTCCTCCTCCATTGCTGCACCTCGGGCTCCCTTTCTTCCCGAAACCCCCTCAAAGCCCTCCACTCCACCTTACCTCCACCTCTGTGAGCGGTCTCCTCTCCCATGGCCCTCTCTTCCCCATCTCCCACACGGCCTCCTCCTCCATCATCCCTCCCTTCCACCTCTGTGTGAGGCCTGCCCCCCATAGCCCTACCACCACGAACACCCCCCATTCCCCACTCTGTGCTCACAACTCCTCCATTCCTCACACAACCTCCTCCACCATTCCCTCCTCCGCTTACCCTCTCGACCCTCACCTCCCCACTCCACGTTGCTCTCTTCCACTCAGCCTACCCATGCGACTGCCTCTCTCACAACCACCACGCCTACGCCCTCTCTTCCCCAAACCCCCACGCGGCCACCGCCCATTCCCTATCCCCAGCACCAAAACCTCCTCCAATGTCCGTGGGCTCGGATTGGGTTTCGCCCCAGTCACCCATGCGACCAGGGGCGTAAGTTCGGGGGGGGGGGCTTTTAATTTTAATTTTTATTTAAATTTATCTTATATTTTTATTTTATATAATTTGTTTGTAATTTAAATTTTTTAAATTTATTATTTAATTTAAATTTTTGTTTTATTTTTATATATATTTAATATATATTATTAATATATGTTTTATATATATATGGAATAAAATCATTATTAGAAAAATAATAAAGTTATAAAATTTTAACAAATTTTATTTTATATAATTTAACTATATAGTATAATTTAAATCCCCCCCCCCCCCAAGAGTTACTGGACGTTTTAATTGCATAACTTCCCAGTACGGAGTCATATTTTCGCTCGTAAATAGTCAAAACGACTAGGACGGAGTCTAGAATGCATTCATGACATTATCCTCAGATAATTCAGCCCATATTTTCAGTGACATGTCCCAGAGCAACAGGAACTCATTCTTGGCCCAACAAGCATGCACTGAAAAGAGGCCTAATTGGGGGCCTCCGAGGCCAAATTGGGCCAGATGAGGAAAACCCATTTCAACTAAAGATATACAGGCCTATATCAGCCTGTCAATTCTTGTGTACAACCCAAAATTTTACCCCAACTTCAAATTCTTTCCCTGATCAATCTATTGGCCGGCTCCATCTCCATACCTTCCCGAAGCCATATCTCACTCATCCGGGGTCGGATTTCCGCCAAACGAAAGGCAGTGAAAAGGTAGAGGACAGAGCTACAACATGGGTAGAGTAAAGAATAGCTTTGTGGTTGCTTAGTATAGAGGAAGAACCTCTCAAAGTTCAGGTCCAAGGGGTCCTCTTATCGAAACAAGCCCAAATCAAAGCCATGTTTTAGCCATCTCACAGGGAAACTTATAGGCAGTAAAGGGGGGTCATAATCAGATCTGAAAAGTGCCTAAACAACAAGAATTTCCTTACTTACAATGACCAAATCCCAAAGTCCCCTTGCCCTCCAAAGCAACTCAGCAATTCTCCAAACCTTGGGGCTTCATTCCGGTGAATTTGACAGCCATGGATGGTCGGGTATTGTCCTAAAACACTTCACCTACAGCTGCAAAACATGAAAGAAGTCAAAGATCCTTTGGGATGGAACAAATCCCAAGACAAATGGTGATGTGGCATATCAAGATTTGTCATTTTATGAAAAATGACTTTTTGTAATATGAACTCTCGCATGATTTACTTTTGGCATGTAATTACTATGTAATTGAAGGGTCAAGTCAAATCTGATTTGATCCCCTTTTTGGATAAGGTTCCCTTTTAGGATAAGGTTACTTTTTGTAAAAAGACAAAAATACTTTAGGGTTGGTCCACTTGTCACTTTTCTAAAAGTGACAAGTGTCTTGTGACCTAATCCTAAGCCTTCACCTCTCCTTTATAAATAAGACAGTTGGCATTGTAAAAGAAGAGGATGAATATAATAACAAAGCTCGACTGAAATTTATAAGACTCTTTGTGTGTGTGATACTTGTTGAATTTTAGTTGTTGGATGTGTCATTTGTTGGTTAAGGGTTGAGGGGTATGGGTAAATGCTTGTTATGTTAGCTATCTCTAGGAGGGATTGGTTAGCTAGGTGTTTGTTGTTGCTTCCTTGGGTTTAACTTTCTTACTTTCATCTTCTAAGAACTTGATTTAATTTGTTTAATGTGTTTTAGTGCATATTTTCTGAAGTATTCAATTGTTTTAAGCCTTAGCTAGTGGCTGGGAGTCCTAGGGCCCCTTAGGAGAACCTTTAAATAGACCTCTTAGCTGGCTGTCCATACTTGTTTTCTTTATCCTTTCATTCATGTATATTTCTATTATGTTTTCTTACCATTAACCTTGCTGTCCCAAATAGGAAAATCGATCATTTTGGTCAATTTCCCCCCACGGGAAAGCCATCTTAGTTTTCTTTTATATACTTCTTATGTGTAAATTTCTGTTATGTTTATTTCAGTTTTTCCATGCATAAATACTAAAATTTCGTTGTTTGCCTACAAGGATACAACCGGTCACCCACTCTGCTTCTCTTAAGCGGTTGGGGACCACCTAGAGACCTATTTGAGGCAAAGGGGCTAGTAGGGCAGAAAAGAAAAAAAAATATTTTGATCGGTAAATCCTATCCAATCACTCTCATATACACTTTAATTATCACTTGCACTCACTCCAAAAATTTCTGATACACATACCAATGTTTATATGTTTGATTTGTGTAGGTAGTTTGAATGGTTCACTTGTGAATTCATGTAAAAAATATGATTAATATTTGTGTAGATAACAATCACACCTTTTATATTTCAAACACTAAATTTCCAATCCCCATACAAGGAGTTAGTTGGGGCTTTCATGCACCTGGCGGCTTTGCCGTTCACAAAGAGCCTCAACCCATTCCTTTGGGTTGAATGGTGTAATTGTCATGTTGTAATTATCTAATCCTGCTATATTTTCATTGTATTACTTTTCACTCACTAATCTATAGGTGGATGCCCCAAAAAGGGGCCATGCAAAATCAACAAGCTAAATATATGCAAAACGCCACAAAAAATATTTGAAAACAATTCAGGGGTCTGTCCCATACACATAAAACAAAAACTTATATTATTTAGATATTTACATATACATATTATCTAGCCATGACATATATGTCACCTATCTATTTACTTGTTTCATGTATATAGTTCTAAATAGATTTCAAATTCAGTAACCAGGAGGCACACTTGTGAAAGAAAGATGTGACCTCACCACGTGGATGGCCTGGTATTTCATTTTATGCAATTTCAATTTCGTAGGATATTAAGAGTCAAAGCTAGAGAGTCTTCATCAGGAGCCCCTTGGAAGTTGTCTAGTTAGTACAAGTTGAGTGGTCTTTCCTTAGTACCACACGGTCAAGGAGTTGATTAGCTTAGCTCGGTTTGAATAATACTCTGCTTGGGTAAGCTCAACAAAAACCCTCTTTAGGGGGGTCCTGAGCCTCTTCCTTTTCACAGGTATCCTTCTTCCATCCAAGTGGCTTTAAGAGCCCGAAAGCGCTAGTGACGAGAAGTGGGTAATCCCTGCTTCTCTGAACTGCATGGGGCACTCTTCAACCTAACCACCGTGGTTTGCTAGGACTACTCTTCTTATATTAGTTGGCACAGTTCTGGGATGTGTTTGCCTTATCGGGATAACCTTCAAAACGGTGTGGTGGCCAAGGCATGTGTTAAAAAAAATAATTGACCAATAAAATACTTTAAAAGTCAACCTTTCGTCAGTCCACCTTTTCACTCATGAACCGAAATTGAAGTTGTGAATACTTTCGCTAATATCATAGTTGTAACTGTTTGTTACAAGGCTGTTCATCCACTTTTACAGCCCACTTTTGATTTGACAACCTTCCGGGATCACTTCTCGGGTCACCCTTGGGGGTATCAATCCATTCTAGGCCTGTTTCCCTACCTTGAAAGCTTCAAATAGCTTTCTATTTTCAATTTACAGCCATTTAAAAGTACTTGGCTGTAGCTTTTAAGCCCCCTTTTCACCCTTGTTTCACACCCTTTTACTCAAGGCATTCATTGGTTAATTACCCAGGATACCGGTTTATCCCGACAACCCATTCTGGGATGGTTTCCAACGCTTTAAGGAAGTGAACAACTCACTGTCTGCTTTATTTAGTTCGCTGTCCTAAAAATCAACGATCTCATTTTCATCCCATTGTCCATAATTTTCACTCCCCAGGCCATTTTGGCCATCCAGAAAGCTAAGGAAGGATAACACCTAGGGTGGGTGGTCCTGAGAACGACTTCGTGCAAGTCTTTCACCTTTCTTTTTCCCCTTCTTTACTACCTTAGGTGAAGGACCACCTGAGGTGCAGGTAGTCTCTGCCTCATGCCAAGCTATCAAAGAGGCTGTAACCAGTTTCACAGCTGGATAGGTCGGATCTATCCCTACAGATAGATTTTTCTTATAACACCCCCCTTTTTCTGGTGACTCCACTAGGGAACTTGCAAACCTCTTTAAATTTGCTTGTATCCCAAGCTTGTACTAAACATTGGACCCAAATTCTTTGTGGCCCTTTTCCTACTTGTTGACAAACTTTTGGCAAGATCTTTCAGTGACCCTTTGGAATTTTCTTTGGTACTCATTATAGTTTAGTTTCCTTGCAATTCCATTGAACCTAGGAGTTATAAATACCATCGAGTTTTCCTTTCCTTTTACCTTGTCGGTCTTCGATTTCACTTGTTCAAACTCACATGAGAAGTTATAAGTCTATCATACCTTACCTTCCACTTTGAGAAGAACAATAAAACAAAGCTTCGTTTTTAGTCGGGTTGTTTTACATTGTGTTAGAAAGAGTAGGATTGTTGGTGATACACCCCTTGTACTCAAAGTACTTACTTGGCCCCTTGCAAGTTGGTAGGGCGGAAGTATCCTAAGTATAGGGAAACACTGTCCCCCGGGGTTACGAGAAGTCAAAGTTTGCGAAAGAAAACAAGTAGTGATAAACATACACCTGGGAAACCAGGGAAACTTGTTATCTCTGTAGTTCGAACTGAGTCACCCTCTTCCTCTTCTCCTATTCAAAGCCCCTTACTAAAGAAAACTTTAGTTAATCCAACAACAGTTACTAATCCTCAGGTTGTTTCTCCCATCATTTCAATAATTGTTGTTTTTCACCCCATAGTTGACCCGATGGAAATGCCATGGAAACCCGACACTCCTTTGAGGTTGGCCATACCTCTTCATGAAATACCTGCAGATGCCCCAAATAGGCTTCCCAAGTTTAGTGGCACTGGTACTTTGAGTGCTGAATAACATATACAAAAATTCTATGATGCATTAGTGCTTATGGACATAAAAATTCCTGATGTCATCATTATACTTTTTGTAGAACCTTCGAAGGTGAAGTAGCGAGATGGTATCACTTGCTTCCTAATGATAGTATCCCAGATTGGGACACTATGATCCAAGAATTCAAGAAACATTTCCAAGGGGTGGACGATGTGGCTTCCCTGCTCAGGGATTTCACAACCATCTCCATCCATGAGGGTGAGAAAATATAGAATTTTAATCAACGCTTTACCTCGACCTTGAATAGGATCCCAACCACTTCCCAACCATCTGGGAACAATTTGTTCCATTATTACATGACCGCTATGAATCCAAATGTAAAATATATATTAAAAGATAAATCAACACAAACTTTAGATGTGGCCAAGACAAGCGCCCTGGAAATTGAAAGAAACATGGAGGAATCTGGTATGATTCCCTCACCTTTAGCGTAGCCCCGTTTTAATGGGAGACCTAGGAATGATGTACTTCGAAATGAGGGTCCTCGGTATGAAACTCCACCTACCCAAACTTCAAGGATTGAAGAAAGGGAAAGTTTGGAAACACTCAAGTTGTTAATGAACGTGAACAACCAAATACTCTCTGTTAATCGAAAGGTGAATGACATGCAGTTTTCTGCTGTTCCAAGGCCAATACCTCCTTTCCCTCCTACTCATTCTCCTAGGCAACATGCTACTGAAGTGGATTGGTGTCACTTTTTCCAAGACTTCCATGACCCTGAGTATTGTTACGCATATACACGTCACGTGGAATTGTCTAAAAACAGAAGAGCACCTCTACCTCCAGTAAAAAACAAACTTGCTTCCACTTCCAAAAATGACCAAGTAAACATGGAAGACTCTATCCCCTGTGATGATGATCCTCTTGATTTCGGAAGCTTTTCTATAGAAACTAGGAGTCAGGCCCCAAAAACCACTCCGCAAGGGGTGGAAGAGGCCAAAAGCACCCCCAAGGACAATGAAAAGGGAAAACTTCCCGCGAATGGTAGATTACCTTCCTCTATAAGGAACAAGGTTCCCTGGACCCCAAACAAGGTAAACTTACCTAATAACCCACCGCCCTGTTTCCTAACACCGATGCCTTACAATGTCGTTGAAGATCTAGCGAAGGTTCCCACCCACATGACATTATTAGATGCTCTTAGAACACCCACTCAGTTTGAAAACCTTTCACGTGTTCTACAAGCACCCCTTACTCAACGAATAGAACAGAGACTTCCTGTTTCCAAAGAGTCCACTTCTCAAACTAGGGAAGCATATGATGTTATTGATTTAGACCCTGGCATTCCTCCTTTCTATATCTCAGTTTTGATTTTTGATTTTGTGCTCCTTAACTGTGTCGCTGACACAGGAGCGAGGCACAATGTCATGCCTCTACGAGTCATGAGAAGACCGGGTCTTGAATGCACAGGCCCATGTAAAGACCTGTTAGCTTTGGATTATAAGCCTGTAGAAACCATCAGTTACATTAAAGACTTATCCATTTCTTACGACCAATCTCCAAAAGTGAGCATGCTCATAAACATGATCATAACAGATATACCTGAAGCATATGGCATGCTTTTAGGGAGGGAGTGGTCCACCAAAGTAAAAAAGGGTCGTTACTTCATGGAGGGGACCCACTTCACCTTTCCTCATAAGGGTGTTGAAGAAGTCATTAGGGGGAACCAAAGTACCGAGAGAAGGTTGTACCTGCTTCCTATAATACGAAACATGTGTCTTTTCAAGATACATGTATGGGTATGTATATTATGTTATCTGAGGAAGATGCACATGTCCCTCCTTCTGAGTTGGAAGAAATGGTGTGGAGTATGGATTTTGACGGTCCTAAATCCAAGAATGGATCTGGGGATGGGGTCCTTTTGTGTGATTCCAAGGGAAACACAATCCCTTTCTCTTTTCAGTTAGAATTCCCTAACTCTAATAATATGGCTAAATATGAAGCCTTAGTTCAAGGCCTCCAAAAGGACTTAGGCTTAGGAATACACCATTTATTGGTGAGTGGGGATTTTGAATTGGTTGTGAATCAAATTAGAGGTAAATATGAAGTTCACAACCCATGCCTCAAACAATACCACCAAAGGGCTAAGGAAATTATTGAGAAGTTATTATCTTTCAACATTCAAGCCGTGCATAGGGCTGCAAACCACGTAGTTGATACTTTGGCCTTGGCTGGTTCTTGTTTCACCTCGGATTTCGTAAGGTCTATTGAAGATATACAAGTCCAAATTTTACATAGATCTGCGTTACCTGATAATGTTGATTCTTGGAAAGTTTTTGATACTGATGAACAAATATGTAGTTTCCCTCAAAACAAGGAGGATTTCGAAGATTTACATATCAACCATGAGTTGGAAGAGGGAATAGGGACCATAATCCAATTAAATACAAATAAGATCCCCCCTGGTTTGTCATCATTGGAATCCATGTTTGATTCCAATGATGCCACTACTTCAGTGCCTAGTATTGATAGCGAATCTGTTAGGAAGGTGCGAGAAGATATACCTATTAACCTGGGAACTGAGAAAGATCCAAAACTGGTCTATATAGGTTCACAGTGTTCCCCTTCTGAGGTCACTTGATTCACAGAACTATTGATAGAGTTCAAGGATGTTTTCGCTTGGTCCTATCAAGACCTCAAGGTTTTCGATATGAAGGAGATAGTCCATGCCATACCCATAATCCATGATTCGAAACCTTACAGATAGAGACAGAGAAAAAACAACCCTACTTTGGAACAAACAATTAAAGATGAATTGGACAATATGGAAGCATCTGGGGTCATTTACCATGTCTGTTACTCACAATGGGTATCTAATTTGGTTCCCGTTAGGAAGAAAACTAGCGATATTCGTTTGTGTGTCGAATTTCAACATTTGAATAGAGTGTCCCTAAAAGACAACTACCCCGTCCCACCTATGGAAGAGATTCTCCAACAAGTCTCCGGGTCTCAAATGATGTCCCTTTTAGACGGTTTCTCAGGTTACAATCAGATAGCCCTCAATCCTTCTGATAGTCATAAAACCATCTTCACCACTCGTTGGGGCACATATGCATATAACAAGATGCCTTTTGGATTGATTAATGCTGGGAACACCTTTCAACTTGAAATGGGCATTGCTTTCAAAGGATTATTGGGTAAGGTCCTTGTTGTTTACTTCGACGACCTCACAGTCTTTTCCAAAGAGCGGAGTAGTCATTTTGATCACCTTAGGTAGGTTCTACTTAGATGTCGTAGGTTTGGCATATCTTTAAACCCTAAGAAGACCATTTTCAATGTTACGGAGGGAAAATGTTTGGGTCACATTGTCTCTCGAGAAGGTGTAAAAGTTGATCCTGGGAGAGTGGTAGAAATCAAAAAGCTGTCGTTACCTACCAATAAAAAGGAAATGATTTCTTTCTTTGGAAAGATAAATTTCCTCAGACGCTTCATTCTTGATTTTGATCAAGTAGTTAAACTTCTAAATCAACTTATGAAGAAAGACATTCGGTTCAAATGGGACCCCCCTACCCGTCAGGATTTTTCATCCATTAAGAAAGCCATTAATTTTTCCCCTCTTTTAGTCAGTCTTGATCCCTCTAAAGACTTTGTCATGTACACTAATTTGTCAGAGGAGACAATTTCTCCAATCTTTTTGCAAAAGGATCATGAGGAAAATCTTAGGCCAATCACCTTCGTGAGCCAAAATTTGAAACCCCACCAACTGAATTATTCTCCACTGGAGAAACATGGTTATTCCTTGTATAAATCATTAGAACAAGTTCGACATTAAAACTGATGCCATAAAGTTCAGGTTTTTGTGCCTACCTCTCTCCTAGTCACTGCTTTGAATCAAACCGAATTGCATAGTAAGTGGTCCAAATGGATCATGCGCATGCAAGAGTATGATTTCGAAATTAAGCCGACGAAAACCATTAGGGGGACAGGGCTAGCTGGATTGCCAACCTAATCCCATCCCTCGGTCATAGTTGAGCCACCTCAAGTAGATGACTTTATTACCTTCGAAGAACTGGTTAACGAAATTGAGTTAGCCTCACAACCATGGTACAGACCTATCATATATTTCCTTATCAATGGTGTGTGCCCACCGGATATGGATACTAAAGCCAAATGAACACTTCATTTACAAATTGTCCGATATGTTTTACAAGGCCAAATCCTTTACCAGAGAAACCTTGATGGGATTTTGTCACGATGCTTGACTCTTGATCAAGCCCAAATGGCACTTGAACAATGCCATTCCGGGGTTTGTCAAGGTCACTTTTTAGCCAAAACCACTACAACGAAAGTTCTACATGCAGGTTACTTTTAGCCTTCACTCCACAAAGACGCCCATTTACTTGTTAACAAATGCGAAGCTTGCCAACGCTTCACTGGGAAGAAAAAGTTGGTTGCCTTACCTCTTAGACCTATTGAAGTCCAAGTCCCTTTTTCAAGATGGGGCATGGACTTTATTGGACTGATTTATCCACCATCCAATGCTGGTCATATATTCATCTTAACAGCCACAGTCTACTTTACAAAGTGGGCTGAAGCAATCGCTCTTAGGAATGCTATGAGTCAACAGGTAGCAGAATTCGTTGAACGTAACATTTTATCCCGTTTTGGGACCCCTGCCGAGATATTAACTAATAATGGATCAACTTTCATGTCTGATGTCATGTTACACCTTGGTGTTACATACGGCATCCAACTTTTTCGATCTTCCACCTATTACCCCCAAGGTAATGGTTTGGCCGAATCAACAAATACAAATCTGATTCGGATCCTTAAGAGGACAGTCAAGGATAACAAATGTGATTTGCACACAAAGTTAAACTTTGCTTTATGAGCTGATCATATAACTCCAAAGACAACAATGGGTCAAAGTCCTTACACTCTGGTGTATGGCACTCCTACTGTCCTGCCTGTTCACTTACAAATTCCAACCTTGAGGTTGGCTATTGCTGAGGCAGAAGATGATTTCCAACCCTTACAACACCGTTTAGACACACTCCTCAAATTAGAAGAGGTAAGAAAGGACGCATTCCAACACCTCCAAAAGAAGAAAGACATTGTTAAACATTCGTTCGATAAAAGAGCCACACTGGTAAATTACAAAGTAGGAGATGATGTTTTATTATGGGATAAAGCACATGAGGCCCCATCTAAACATCACAAGTTTGATTCATTATGGTTGGGTCCTTACACAATCTATGAGGTCTTAGGGACAAATGCTTTCAGATTAAAAACCTTGGATGGCGAACCACTTCAATTCCCTGTGAATGGTCGTTACCTAAAGTTCTTTTATTCCTGAGAGGCCTCGTCATCTTGTACATAAGTCACCATTCATTATTTTCTTGTTTGTATCTATTCAATGTTATTGATTCTGTTTCTTGTATGTATTTGTTGTTACCTTTTCATGCTTGTATATTTCCCCATGGTTTCAGTCTTGAGCCCTTTTTCCCTTGGTTTCAACTATTGAGTCTTTGTTGGTTTGGTTCCGATTTTGGAGTATAATCCCTTCTTTGATTTTTCCATGGGTTGGTCTTTTTCATTTTAACGCTGTAGGTTGCCTTCTTTTGGGTTTTTCTAGTGTTCAATACGAAGGATATTGTCCGTATTATGTGGTGGTTGCATGAAAATACTGGATTCCTAGAATCCCTTTTACCATACTTGAAATTTTGGGAAACTTTGTCTTAAAGTCATCTTAAATGGGAGTAAATCTGGTTGTTATTTCATCAAAGTTGAGATGGAAAGTCTAAGGAGGTAGCATATCATTTTCTAGTGAAGTTGAAAACCATGATGGAATGATGTCTTACATAGCTATGTGATTGCAACTACACTTTATCGGACCACCTACAATCTGATTTCTCCAAGAAATGGTCGTTTTCCTACAAAGTTCCATCACTTATGAGCACTTGAGATTTCAGCATCTACTGCCACATGTTTTTTATATTTCTTTATTCCCTTGTTTGACTGGTTTGCTTGTTAGTTTTCCTCCGGTGGGTTGTTGATTTCAAAAATTCCCATTTTCTTGTTTGTGTGTCGAGAATCAAAGGTATGCATGAGACTTTGTGTTGGGCTTGATTCTCATAGTTAATCCATAATCCGGGTGAGGGACACGTGTCACTTGGGCCACATTGCTCAACAAAACCCGGGTCATTATTCCCATTCTTCTATCTTATGTGAATCTCAGTATAAATTCTGCTGTATATATTTACTGCACCACTTTCATTATTTTGTTATCACTAATGTGAAAAATGGTCCTTATACTACAGTTGAATTCCCCCCTCACCCACATCAGTCACTTTGAAAGTATGAATTTCCACCGAGTATTCCCGCCTATCATGCAGGTGATCCCATTGTTCGACATGCTTTGGAAGGAATTTCCCCTCTAGCGCCAAGAATGTTGACCCAAAAATATGCTCTGGGCTCAACATGGTGTTTTACACAGTTACTTATCCATAAACACCCCTTGGTGCTATGGTTCCAGTCAAAGACAGTGGCAGGGGTCATAGTTACTATGGCCTCTTCCCTTGACAGAGTATCAGTTGGTTGCCTTCAGGGATTTGTGGGCCTTCCCTTGAAATTTATTCCTCATGTCAATGCTATTTGATTCAGGGAATACAACACTTCTAAGTGGTAGGAATCAGGACAATATTTTCAATGGGCTATCATGAGCTTGATTCCGAGTCAGTATGACCCCATACAAGGGACGCAAAATCAATGTCACCCGAATGGCCAAAACCAATAGCTGTGACTTCCTGGTCTGATTCTATTCAGATTATGGTTTCAAAAGGAAAATAAAACCTATAAATAGTGTAGGGCAGTGTGAGACCTTTCCAACGGTATATCCCATGCTTGGTTTCGACCCCCGGTTGGTAAGAACGAGCTTTCGCAAGTTCATGACCACTTCTGGACACCAAATTGGTTGCAGTGATTCATGATTTAAAATTGGTAGGTAAAGAGTTATAAATAAGATATTCAGTGATGCCACACTGTAATAGACTTAGAAAAATTTCTAACGACATCTCATTTGCCTCATTCGGACCTCGGATGGCCCGGTTAGAGCTGTCACAAGTTGGTCAATAATTTAAGGCAAAAAGGGGGCCACCAGCTCGCGTGGCAGGGTTTCATAATAGCTAATACAGTCATCAATGAACCCAACACAAAAATATATTGTCATCTCTTTGAATTAATCATCGATACCTTTCCGACGGTACCTCATTTTCCTCGATTGGATATAGTATGGTGATTTGGCACCTTTCGTAAGATTGGGTGTCATGTGGGCCCACCAGCAAGTCAGGGGTTTTAAGTGGCCACTGTTTCGGGCCAAATTTGAGGACTGATGTGGAATTATCTCAAGTTGGTGATGACATATTCCCGATGGAATCATCAATACCTTTCTAACGATATGACTTGCATCCGATTCCGACTCCGTCTCACCAGGCAACATTTTTGGGCTAAATTAGCTGCAGTAGGGTCAAAGTCAAAGTCAAACATTGACTTGCACTTTTTCCAAAAAATATTAAAAAATTAATAAAATATTTTTTAAAAATATATTCAAAAAATTGGAAAGTGTGGGAGGGGGCATGTAGCCTCATGCAAATTTTGGGGAAATTGGCTTTTTAAAATTTAGCTTATATTTTTATTTTATATAATTTGTTTGTAATTTAAATTTCTGTTTTATTTATATATATATTTAATATACATTATTAATATATGTTTTATATATATATGGAATAAAATCATTATTAGAAAAATAATAAAGTTATAAAATTTTAACAAATTTTATTTTATATAATTTAACTATATAGTATAATTTAAATCCCCCCCCCTTAAGAGTTACTGGAAGTTTTAATTGCATAACTTCCCGGTGCGGAGTCGGATTTTTTCCCGTAAATAGTAAAAACGACTGGGGTGGAGTCTAAAATGCATCCATGACATTCTCCTTAGATAATTCATACCAGATTTTCAGTGACATGTCCCAGAGCGACAAGAACTCATTCTTGGCCCAACAAGCATGCACCGGAAAGAGGCCTAATTGGGGGCCTCCAAGGCCAAATTGGGCCAGATGAGGAAAACCCATTTTAGATACAGGTATATAGGCCTGTAGAAGCCTGTCAATTCTATTGTATAGCCAAGAATTTAACCCCAACTTAAAATTCTTTCCCTGATCAGTCTATTGGCTGACTCCATCCACATACCTTCCCGGGGCCATATCTCACTCATCCGAAGTCGGATTTGCACCAAATGAAAGGTAGCGGAAAGGTAGAGGACAGAGATAAAGCATGGGTAGAGTAAAGAACATATTTGTGGCTGTTTAGTATATAGGAAGAGCCTCTCAAAGTTCAGGTCCAAGGGGTCCTCTTATCGAAACAAGCCCAAATCAAAGCTATGTTTTAGCCAGCTCACATGGAAACTTATAGGCAACAAAGGGGGGGCATAATCAGGTCTAAAAAGTGACTGAATAGTGGGCATTTCCTTACTTACAATGACCAAAGCCCAAATTCCCCTTTCCCTCCAAAGCAACTCAACAATTCTCCACACCTTGGGGCTTCATTCCGGTGAATCCAACAGCCATGGATGGCCAGCTATTGCCCTAAAACACTTCACCTATAGCTGCAAAACATGGCAGCAGTCAAAGAGCCTTTGGGATGGCACAAATCCCAAGACAAATGGTGATGTGGCATATCAATCTTTGTCATTTTATGAAAAATGACTTTTTGTAATATGAACTCTTGCATGATTTACTTTTGGCATGTAATTACTATGTAATTGAAGGGTCAAGTCAAATCTGATTTGATCCCCTTTTTGGATAAAGTTCCCTTTTAGGATAAGGTTACTTTTTGTAAAAAGACAAAAATACTTTAGGGTTGGTCCACTTGTCACTTTTCCAAAAGTGACAAGTGTCTTGTGACCTAACCTTAAGCCTTCACCTCTCCTTTATAAATAAGAGGGTTGGCATTATAAAAGAAGAGGATGAATATAGTAACAAAGCTTGACTGAAATTTAAAAGACTCTTTGTGTGTGTGATACTTGTTGAATTTTAGTTGTTGGATGTGTCATTTGTTGGTTAAGGGTTGAGGGGTAGGGGTAAATGCTTGTTATGTTAGCTATCTCTAGGAGGGATTGGTTAGCTAGGTGTTTGTTGTTGCTTCCTTGGGTTTAACTTGCTTACTTTCATCTTCTAACAACTTGGTTTAGTTTGTTTAATGTGTTTTAGTGCAGAGTTTCTGAAGTATTCAATTGTTTTAAGCCTTAGTTAGTGGCTGGGAGTCCTAGGGCCCCTTAGGAGAGCCCTTAAATAGACCTCTTAGATGGCTATCCATACTTGTTTTCTTTATCTTTTCATTCATGTATATTTCTGTTATGTTTTCTTATCATTAACCTTGCTGTCCCAAATAGGAAAATCGATCATTTTGGTCAATTTCCCCCACTGGACAACCATCTTAGTTGGTTGTTATATACTTCTTGTGTGTAAATTTCTGGTATGTTTATTTCAGTTTTTCCATGCATAAATACTAAAATTTCGTTGTTTGCCTGTAAGGTTACAACCGGTCACCCACTCTGCTTCTCCTAAGCGGTTGGGGACCACCTAGAGACCTGTTTGAGGCAAAGGGGCCAGAAGGAAAGTGAAGAAAAAAATACATTTTGATCAGTAAATCCTATCCAATCACTCTCATATACACTTTAATTATCACTTGCACTCACTCCAAAAATTTCTGATACACATACCAATGTTTATATGTTTGATTTGTGTAGGTAGTTTGAATGGTTCACTTGTGAATTCATGTAAAAAATCTGATTAATATTTGTGTAGATAACCATCACACCTTTTATATTTCAAACACTAAATTTCCAATCCCCATACAAGGAGTTAGTTGGGGCTTTCATGCACATGGTGGCTTTGCTGTTCGCAAAGAGCCTCAACCATTCCTTTGGGCTGAATGGTGTAATTGTCATGTTGTAATTATCTAATCTTGCTATATTTTCATTGTATCACTTTTCGCTCACTAATCTATAGGTGGCTACCCCAAAATTGGGCCATGCAAAGTCAACAAGCTAAGTATATGGAAAAAGACACAAAAAATATTTGAAAACAATTCAGGGGTCCGCCCCATACACAGAAAACCAAAAATTATATTATTTAGATATTTACATATACATATTATCTAGCCGTGACATATATGTCACCTATCTATTTACTTGTTTCATGTATATAGTTCTAAATAGATTTCAAATTCAGTAACCAGGAGGCACATTTGTGAAAGCAAGACTTGAATTCACCACATGGATGGCCTGGTATTTCATTTTATGCAATTTCAATTTCGTAGGATATTAAGAGTCAAAGCCAGGGAGTCTTCATTAGGAGCCCCTTGGAAGTTGTCTAGTTAGTACAAGTCGAGTGGTCTTTCCTTAGTGCCACACGATCAAGGAGTTGATTAGCTTAGCTCAGTTGGAATACTACTCTGCTTGGGTAAGCTCAGCAAAAACCCTCTTTAGGGGGGTCCTGAGCCTCTTCCTTTTCGTAGGTATCCTTCGTCCATCCAAGCGGCTTTAAGAGCCCGAAAGTGCTAGTGACAAGAAGTGGCTAATCCCTGCTTCTCTGAACTGTATGGGTCACTCTTCAACCTAACCATCGTGGTCTGCTAGGACTACTCTTCTTATATTGGTTGGCACAGTTCCGGGATGTGTTTTTCTTATCGGGATAACCTTCAAAATAGTGTGGTGGCCAAGGCTGTTCATCCACTTTTACAAGGCTGTTCATCCACTTTTACATCCCACTTTTGATTTAAAAACCTTCCGGGATCACTTCCCGGGTCACCTTGGGGGGTATCAAGCCATTATGGGCTTGTTTCCCTGCCTTGAAAGCTTTGAACAACTTGCTTTTTGCAATTTACAGCCATTTAAAAGTACTTGGTTGTAGCTTTTAAGCCCCTTTTTCACCCTTGTTTCACACCCTTTTACTCAAGGTGTTCATTGGTTAATTACCTAGGATACCAGTTTATCCCGACGACCCATTCTGGGATAGTTTCCAATGCTTTAAGGAAGTGAACAACTCACTGTCCGCTTTATTTAGTTCGCTTTCCTAAAAATCGGTGATCTCATTTTCATCCCATTGTCCATAATTTTCACCCCCCAGGCCATTTTGGCCATCCAAGAAGCTAAGGAAGAATAACACCCAGGGTGAGTGGTCCTAAGAAGAACTTCATGCAAGTCTTTCACCCCTTCTTTACCACCTTAGGCGAAGGACCACCTGAGGTGCGGGTAGTCTCTGCCTCGTGCCAAGCTATCAAAGAGGCTGTAATCAGCTTCACAACCGGATAGGTCGGATCTATCCGTACAGACAGATTTTTCTTATAACACCCACCTTTTTCTAGCGACTCCACTGGGGAACTTGCAAACCTCTTTAAATTTGCTTGTATACCAAGATTTTACTAAACATTGGACCCAAATTATTTGTGGTCCTTTTCCTACTTGTTGACAAACTTTTGGCAAGATATTTCAGTGACCCTTTGGAATTTTCTTTGGTACTCGTTATAGTTTAGTTCCCTTGCAATTTCCATTGCACCTGGGAGTTATAAATACCATCGAGTTTTCCTTTCCTTTTACCTTGTCGGTCTTCGATTTCACTTGTTCAAACTCATGTGAGACATTATAAGTTTGTCATACCTTACCTTCCACTTCGAGAAGAACAACAAAACAAAGCTTCGTTTTTAGTCGGGTTGTTTTTCATTGTGTTAGAAAGAGTAGGATTGTTGGTGATACACCCCTTGTACTCAAAGTACTTACTTGGCCCCTTGCAAGCTGGCAGGGAGGAAGTATCCTAAGACTAGGTAAACAGTGTCCCCCAGGGTACGAGAAGTCAAAGTTTGCGAAAGAAAACAAGTAGTGATACACATACACCTGAGAAACTAGAGAAACTTGTTACCTCTGCAGTGCGAACTGAGTCACCCTCTTCCTCTTCTCCTATTCAAAGCCCCTTACTAAAGAAAACTTTAGTTAATCCAACAAAAATTACTAATCCTCAGGTTTTTTCTCCCATCGTTTCAACAACTGTTGTTGTTCACCCCATAGTTGTCCTGATGGAAATGCCATGGCAACCCAACACTCCTTTGAGGTTGGCTAGACCTCTTCATGACATACCTGCGGATGCCCCAAATAGGCTTCCTAAGTTTAGTGGCACTAGTACTTTGAGTGCTGAATAACATATAAAAAAATTCTATGATGCATTAGCGCTTATGGACATAACAATTACCGATGTCATCATTATACTTTTTGTGAGAACCTTCGAAGGTGAAGCAACGAGATGGTATTGCTTGCTTCCTAATGATAGTATCCCAGATTGGGACACTATGATCCAAGAATTCAAGAAACATTTCCAAGGGGTGGATGATGTGGCTTCCCTACTCAGGGATTTCACAACCATCTCCATCCATGAGAGTGAGCAAATATGAAATTTTAATCAACGCTTTACCTCGACCTTGAATAGGATCCCAACCGCTTCCCAACCATCTGGGAACAATTTGTCCCATTATTACATGACCGCTATGAATCCAAATGTAAAATATATATTAAAAGATAAATCAACACAAACTTTAGATGTGGCCAAGACTAGCGCCCTGGAAATTGAAAGAAACATGGAGGAATATGGTATGATTCTCTCACCTTTAGCATAGCCCCGTTTTAATGGGAGACCTAGGAATGATGTACCTTGAAATGAGGGTCCTAGGTATGAACCTCCACCTACCCAAACTTCAAGGATTAAACTTCGAAAACACTCAAGTTGTTAATGAACATGAACAACCAAATAATCTCTCTTAATTGAAAGGTGAATGACATGCAGTTTTCTGCTGTTCCGAGGCCAATACCTCCTTTCCCTCCTACTCCTCCTCCTAGGAAACATGCTGCTGAAGTGGATTGGTGTCACTTTTTCCAAGACTTCCATGACCCTGAGTATTGTTACACATATACATGTCACGTGGAATTGTCTAAAAATGGAAAATAACCTCTACCTCCAGTAAAAAACAAACTTGCTTCCACTTCCTAAAATGACCAAGTAAACAGAGAATAATCTATCCCCTATGATGACGATCCTCTTTCTTTCAGAAGATTTGTTGTAGAAACTAGGAGTCAGGCCCCAAAAACCACTCCACATGGGGTGGAAGAGGCCAAAAGCGACCCCAAGGACAATGAAAAGGGAAAACTTCTCACAAATGGTAGATTACCTTCCCCTATAAGGTACAGGGTTCCCTAACACCACCCTGTTTCCTAACACCGATGCCTTACAACATCGTTGAAGATCTAGCAAAGGTTCCCGCCCACATGACATTATTAGATGCTCTTAGAACACCTGCTTAGTTTGAAAACCTTTCACGTGTTCTACAAGCACCCCTTACTCAACAAACAGAATAGAGACTTCCTATTTCCAAAGAGTCCACTTCTCAAACTAGGGAAGCATATGATGTTATTGATTTAGACCCTGGAGTTCCTCCTTTCTATATCTCAGTTTTGATTTTTGATTTTGTGCTCCATAACTGTGTCGCTGACACAGGAGCGAGCCACAATTTCATGCCTCTGCGAGTCATGAGAAGACTGGGTCTTGAATGCACAGGACCATGTAAAGACCTGTTAGCTTTGGATTCTAGGACTGTATAAACCATCGGTTACATTAAAGACTTATCCATTTCTTACGACCAAGCTCCAGAGGTGAGCATGCTCATAAACGTGATCATAGCAGATATACCTCAAGCATATGGCATGCTTTTAGGGAGGGAGTGGTCTACCAAAGTAAAAAAGGGTCGATACTTCTTGGAGGGGACCCACTTCACCTTTCCTCATAACGGTGTTGAAGTAGTCATTAGGAGGGAACCAAAGTACCGAGAGCAGGTTGTGCCTACTTCCTATAATACGAAACATGTGTCTTTTAAAGATATAGGTATGGGTACGTATATTGTGTTATCTGAGGAAGATGCACATGTCCCTCCTTCTGAGTTGGAGGAAATGGCGTGGATTATGGATTTTGATGGTGCTAAATCCAAGAATGGATCTAGGGATGGGGTCCTTTTGTGTGATTCCAAGGGAAACACAATCCCTTTCTCTTTTCGGTTAGAACTCCCAAACACTAATAATATGGATGAATATGAAGCCTTAGTTAAAGGCCTCCAAAAGGCCTCAGTCTTAGGAATACACCATTTATTGGTGAGTGGGGATTCTGAATTGGTTGTGAATCAAATTAGAGGTAAATATGAAGTTCACGACCCACGCCTCAAACAATACCATCGAAGGGATAATGAACTTATTGAGAAGTTCTTATATTTCAAAATTCAAGCCATGCCTAGGGCTGCAAACCACGTAGCTGATACTTTGGCCTTGGCTAGTTCTTGTTTCACCTCAGATTTCGTAAGGTCTATTGAAGATATACAACTCCAAATTTTACATAGACTTGCGTTACTTGATAATGTCGATTCTTGGCAAGTTTTTGATACTGGTGAACAAATCTGTAGATTCTCTCAAAACAAGGAAAAGTTTGAATATTTACATATCAACCATGAGTTGGAAGAGGGAACAAGGAACATAATCCAATTAAAGATAAATAAGATCCCCCCTGGTTTGTCAGCTTTGGAATCCATGTTTGATTCCAATGATGCCACTACTTCTGTGCCTAATATTGATAGAGAATCTGTTAGGAAGGTGCGAGAAGATATACCTATTAACCTGGGAACTGAGAAAGACCCAAAACTGGTCTATATAGGTGCACAGTGTTCCCCTTCTGAGGTCACTCGATTCACAGAACTCTTGATAGAGTTCAAGGATGTTTTCGCTTGGTCCTATTAAGACCTCAAGGTTTTCGATATGCAGGAGATAGTCCATGCCATACCCATAATCCTTGATTCGAAACCTTACAGACAGAGACAGATAAAAAACAACCCTGCTTTGGAACAAACAATTAAAGATGAATTGGACAAGATTGAAGCATCCGGGGTCATTTACCATGTCCGTTACTCACAATGGGTATCTAATTTGGCTCTCGTTAGGAATAAAATTGGCGATATTCGTTTGTGTGTCGAATTTCGACATTTGAAGAGAGTGTCCCTAAAAGACAACTACCCTGTCCCACCTATAGAAGAGATTCTCCAACAAGTCTCTGGGTCTCAAATTATGTCCCTTTTAGACGGTTTCTCAAGTTACAATCAAATAGCCCCCAATCCTTCTGATAGTCATAAAACCACCTTCACCACTCGTTGGGGCACATATGCATATAACAAGATGCCTTTTGGATTGATTAATGTTGGGAACACCTTTCAACGTGCCATGGGAATTTCTTTCAAAGGATTATTGGGTAAGATCATTGTTGTTTACTTCGACGATCTCACAGTCTTTTCCAAAGAATGGAGTAGTCATTTTGATCACCTTAGGCAGGTTCTCCTTAGATGTCGTAGGTTTGACATATCTTTAAACCCTAAGTAGACCATTTTCGGTGTTACGGAGTGAAATTTTTTTGGTCACATCGTCTCTTGAGAAGGTGTAAAAGTTGATCCTGGGAGAGTGGTAGCAATCAAAAAAATGCCCTTACCTACCAATAAAAAGGAAATGAAATCTTTCTTTGGAAAGATAAATTTCCTCGGACGCTTCATTCCTGATTTTGCTCAAGTAGTTAAACCTCTAAATCAGCTTATGAAGAAAGACATTTGGTTCAAATGGGACCCCCCTACCCATCAGGCTTTTGAATCCATTAAGCAAGCCATTGCTTTTTCCCCTCTTTTAGTCAGCCCTGATCCTGCTAAAGACTTTGTCATGTACACTAATTTGTCAGAGGAGACAATTTCTGCAATCTTGTTGCAAAAGGATCATGAGGAAAATCTTAGGCCAATCACCTTCATGAGCCAAAATTTGAAACCCCACCAACTGAATTATGCTCCACTGGAGAAACATGGTTATTCCTTGTATAAAGCATTGGAACAAGTTTGACATTACATCCAAGGCCATAAAGTTTAGGTTTTTGTGCTTACCTCTCTCTTAGTCACTTCTTTGAATCAAACCGAATTGCATAGTAAGTGGTCCAAATGGGTCATGCGCATGCAAGAGTATGACTTCGAAATTAAGCCGACGAAAACCATTAGGGGGACAAGGCTAGCTGAATTGTTAACTCGATCCCATCCCTCGATCATAGTTGAACCACCTCAAGTAGATGACTTGATTGCCTTCGAAGAACTGGTTAACAAAATTGAGTTAGCCTCACAACCATGGTACGGACCTATCATATATTTCCTTATCAATGGTGTGTGCCCACTGGATATGGATACTAAAGCCAAATGAGCACTTCGTTTACAAATTGTCAGATATGTTTTACAAGGCCAAATCCTTTATCGGAGAAACCTTGATGGGATTTTGTCACGATGCTTGACTCCTGATCAAGACCAAATGGCACTTGAACAATGCCATTCCAGGGTTTGTGGAGGTCACTTTTCATCCAAAACCGCTGCAACGAAAGTTCTACATGCAGGTTACTTTTGGCCTTCACTCCACAAAGACGCCCATTTACTTGTTTGGAAATGTGAAGCTTGCCAATGCTTCACTGGGAAGAAAAAGTTGGCTGCCTTACCTCTTAGACCTATTGAAGTCCAAGTCCCTTTTGCAAGATGGGGCATGGACTTTATTGGACCGATTTCACCACGTCCAGCACTGGTCATGTATTCATCTTAACAGCCATAGACTACTTTACAAAGTGGGCTGAAGCAATTGCTCTTAGGCATGCTACGAGTCAATAGGTGGTAGAATTTGTTGAACGTAACATTTTACCCCATTTTGGGACCCCTACCGAGATATTAACTGATAATGGATCAGTTTTCATGTCTGATGTCATGTTACACCTTGGTGTTACATACGACATCCAAATTTTTCGATCTTCCACCTATTACCCCCAAGGTAATGGTTTGGCCGAATCAACGAATAAAAATCTAATTCGGATCCTTAAGAGAACAATCAAGGATAACAAATGTGATTTGCACACAAATTTAAACTTTGCTTTATGGGCTGATAGTATAACTCCAAAGACAACAACGAGTCAAAGTCCTTACACTCTGGTGTATGGCACTCCTGTTGTCCTTCCTGTTCACTTACAAATTCCAGCCTTGAGGTTGGCTATTGCTGAGGCAGAAGATGATTTCCAACCCTTACAACACCGTTTACACACACTCCTCAAATTAGAAGAGGTAAGAAAGGACACATTCCAACACCTCCAAAAGAAGCAATACATTGTTAAACGTTCCTTCGATAAAAGAGCCACAATGGTAAATTACAAAGTAGGAGATGATGTTTTATTATGGGATAAAGCACATGAGGCCCCATCTAAACATCACAAGTTTTATTCATTATGTTTGGGTCCTTACACAATCTATGAGGTCTTAGGGACAAATGCTTTCAGATTAAAAACCTTGGATTGTGAACCACTTCAATTCCCTGTGAATGGTCGTCACCTAAAGTTCTTTTATTCCTGAGAGGCCTCGTCATCTTGTACATAAGTCACCATTCATTATTTTCTTGTTTGTATCTATTCAATTTTATTGATTCTCTTTCTTGTATGCATTTGTTGTTACCTTTTCATGCTTGCATATTTCCCCATGGTTTAAGTCTTGAGCCCTTTTTCCCTTGGTTTCAACTATTGAGTCTTTGTTGGTTTGGTTCCGATTTTGGAGTATAATCCCTTCTTTGATTTTTCCATGGGTTGGTCTTTTTCATTTTAACACTATAGGTTGCCTTCTTTTGTTTTTTTCTAGTGTTCAATACGAAGGATATTGTCCTTATTATTGGGTGGTTGTGTGAAAATACTGGATTCCTAGAATCCCTTTTACCATACTTGACATTTTGGGAAACTCTGTCTTAAATTCATCTTAAATGGGAGTAAATCTGGTTGTTATTTCATCAAAGTCATCAGGGAAAGTCTAAGGAGGTAGCATATCATTCTCTGGTGAAGCTGAAAACCATGATGGCGTGATGGCTTACATAGCTATGTGATTGCAACTGCACTTTACCTAACCACCTACAATCTAATTTCTCCAAGCCATGGTCATTTTCGTACAAAGTTCCATCACTTATGAGCACTTGATATTTCATTATCTAATGCCACAGGTTTTTTATATTTCTTTATTCCCTTGTTTAACTGGTTTGCTTGTTAGTTTTCCTCCGGTGGGTTGTTGATTTCAAAAATTCTCGTTTGCTTGTTTGTGTGTCGAGAATCAAAGGTATGCATGAGACTTTGTGTTGGGCCAAGGTTCACCTTAATCCTCTATTCTCACAGTTAAGCCATAATCCGGGTGAGGGACCCATGTCACTTGGGCCACATTGCTCAACAAAACCCATGTCATTATTCCCATTCTTCTATCTTATGTGAATCTCAGTATAAATTCTTCTCTATATCTTTACTGCACCACTTTCATTCTTCAGTTATTCCTAATGTGAAAAATGGTCCTTATACTACAGTTGAATTCCCCCCTCACCCACATCGGTCACTTTGAAAGTATGAATTTCCACCGAGTATTCCCACCTGTCACACAGGTGATCCCATTGTTCGACATGCTTTGGAAGGCATTTCCCCTCTGGTGCCAAGAATTTTGACCCAAAAATATGCTCTAGGCTCAACATGGTGTTTTACATAGTTACTTCTCCATAAACACCCCTTGGTGCTATGGTTCCAGTCAAAGACAGTGGCGGGGGTCATAGTTACTATGGTCTTTGCCCTTGAAAGAGTATCAGTTGGTTGCCTTTAGGGATTTGTGGGCCTTCCCTTGACATTTATTCCTCATGTTAAGGCTGTTCAATTCAGGGAATACAACACTTGTAGTTGGTAGGAATCATGACAAGATTTTCAACGGGCTATCATGAGCTTGATTCCGAGTCAGTATGACCCCATACGAGGTAAATGAAGTCAACGTCACTCGAACAACCAAAACCAATAGCTATGACTTCCTGGTCTGATTCTATTCAGATTATGGTTTCAAAAGGAAAATTAAACCTATACATGGTGTAGGGAAGTGTGAGAATTTTCCAATGGTATATCATGTGCTTGGTTTCGACCCCCAGTTGGTAAGAACGAGCTTTCACAAGTTCATGACCACCTCTGGACACCAAATTGGTTGCAGTGATTCATGATTTAAAATTGGTAGGTAAAGAGCTATAAATCAGATATTCATTGATTCCACACTATAATAGACTCAGACACCTTTCTAACAATGTCTCATTTGCCTCATTCCGACCTTGGATGGCCCGGTTAGAGCTATCACAAGTTGGTCAATAATTTAAGGCAAAAAGGGGGCCACCAGCTCGTGTGGCAGGGTTTCATAATAGCTAATACAATCATCAATGAACCCAACACAAAAATATGTTATCATCTCACCGAAGCAATCGTCGATACCTTTCCGATGGTACCTCATTTTCCCTGATTAAATATCGTATGGCGATTTGGCACCTTTTGCAAGATTGGGTGTAATGTGGGCCCACCAGCAAGTCAGGGGTTTTAAGTGGCCACTGTTCCAGGCCGAATTTGAGGACTGAGGTGGAATTATCTCAAGTTGGTGATGACATATTCCCGATGGAATTGTCGAGACCTTTCCAACGATATGAATTGCATCCGATTCCGACTCCATCTCACCAGGCAACATTTTTGGGCTAAGTCAGCTGCAACAGGGTCAAAGTCAAAGTCAAACTTTGACTTGCACTTTTTCCAAAAAATATTAAAAAATTAATTAAATATTTTTTTAAAAATATATTCAGAAAATTTGAAAATGTGGGAGGGGGCACGTAGCCTCATGCAAATTTTGGGGAAATTGTTTTTTTTTTTTTTTTAAATTGAAAAAATCAAAACCCACCCTTTTCCCCTCTCCCAAGCCATTTTGACAGTTTGGCCAAAGGGGGAGAGCTCTGCAACAACAATTCATGGCAACAGAGGGGGGTTTTTTGACAGCAGGTACAACTCAGCAGTGGGCAACCAACTTCCATGCTGCAGTCTCTAAACAATTAACCAGGTAACACATTAATCTCATTTCCAAAAAGAACTAGGGAAAAATTTGTTGGTTGTGTTGAGATCCTGCATGGAGAAATTGCATTCTTTTTTCCTCCTCAAATTGGTGTTTATTTGCCTGTTTCAATTGTGGTATTGGATTCTGGTTCAAAGTTGTTTGATGGTTGCTAAGTTTAGGTTTATGTGTATGTTGAAAGATGCAAAGGAGAGGGGTTTCAAACCCCTCTTGGGCACCAGGCCCAAGCCTCCATAGCTCCTTTATATTTTTTAATTATGAAGTCATTTGCTTAAAATTGCAGGCCTGGGCATGTCACTGGGAATCCCTGGGCTTTGAACCCTAGTCCTCCCCCTTCTCCCTTGCCCAGAAAAATCAAGAATTGCCCAGAAATCCAAATGGAAGGCAGGGGGTTTGAACCCAAAACCTCCCGTCCATTTTGTTGGCAAAAAACCCACTTTGCCCATACTTTTAAAATTTTAATATTTGGGGAGTGGTTGGCCACCCATCCACCACCTTTGCGCCACCACCACCACCCCCTCTGCTCACACCCCTCCTCCTCCATTGATGCACCTCAGGCTCCCTTTCTTCCCCAAACCCCCTCTCAGCCCTCCACTCCACCTTACCTCCGACTTTGCATGCGGTCTCCTCTCCCATGACCCTCTCTTCCCCATATCCCATGAGGCCTCCTCCTCTATCATCCCTCCCTTCCACCTCTGCATGCGGCCTACCCCCCACAACCCTACCACCACGAACACCCCCCATTCCCCACTCTGTGCTCACAACTTCTCCATTCCTCACACAACCTCCTCCACCACTCCCTCCTCCGCTTACCCTCTCGACCCTCACCTCCCCACTCCACGTTGCTCCTTCCACTCAGCCTCACCACGCTACTGCCTCTCCCACAACGACCACACCTACACCCTCTCTTCCCCA
>ML787899.1:60714-71395 GCA_009831015.1 Picea engelmannii | reverse complement strand
TAAATTATACAAAATAAAAATCGTTAAAATTTTATAACTTTATTATTTTTCTAATAATGATTTTATTCCACACACACACACACACACACACACACACACACACACACACATATATATATATATATGTGGAATAAAATCATTATGAGAAAAATAATAAAGTTATAAAATTTTAACGATTTTTATTTTATATAATTTAACTATATAGTATAATTTAAATCCTCCCCCCCCCTAAGAGTTACTGGACGTTTTAATTGCATAAATTCCTGGTGCGGAGTCGGATTTTCGCTCGTAAATAGTCAAAATGACCGGGGCAGAGTCTATAATGCATCCATGACATTCTCCTCAGATAATTCAGCCCAGATTTTCAGTGACATGTCCCAGAGCGACAAGAACTCATTCTTGGCCCAACAAGCATGCACCAGAAAGAGGCCTAATTGGGGGCCTCCGAGGCCAAATTGAGCCAGATGAGGAAAACCCATTTCATCTACAGGTATACAGGCCTGTAGTAGCTTGTCAATTCTGGTGTACAACCTAGAATTTTACCCCAACTTCAAATTCTTTCCCTGATCAGTCTATTGGCCGACTCCATCCGCATACCTTCCCGGGGCCATATCTCACTCATCCAGAGTCGGATTTGCACCAAATGAAAGGAAGAGGAAAGGTAGAGAATAGAGCTACAACATGGGCACAATAAATAATAGATTTGTGACTATTTGGTACAAAGGAGGAGCCTCTCAAAGTTCAGGTCCAAGGGGTCCTCTTTCGAAACAAGCCCAAATCAAAGCCATGTTTTAGCCATCTCACAAGGAAACTTATAGGAAGCAAAGGGGGGGCATAATCAGGTCTGAAAAGTGCCTGAACAATGGACATTTCATTACTTACAATGACCAAAGCCCAAATTCCCCTTGCCCTCCAAAGAAACTCAACAATTCCCCACACCTTGGGGCTTCATTCCGGTGAATCCAACAACCATGGATGGCTGGGTATTGTCCTAAAACACTTCACCTACAATTGCAAAACATGGCAGAAGTCAAAGAGCCTTTGGGATGGCACAAATCCCAAGACAAATGGTGATGTGCCATATTAAGCTTTGTCATTTTATGAAAAATGACTTTTTGTAATATGAACTCTGGCATGATTTACTTTTGGCATGTAATTACTATGTAATTGAAGGGTCAAGTCAAATCTGATTTGATCCCCTTTTTGGATAAGGTTCTCTGTTAGGATAAGGTTACTTTTTGTAAAAAGACAAAAATACTTTAAGGTTGGTCCACTTGTCACTTTTCCAAAAGTGACAAGTGTATTGATACCTAACCCTAAGCCTTCACCTCTCATTTATAAATAAGAGGGTTGGCATTGTAAAAGAAAAGGATGAATATAGTAACAAAGCTCTGCTGAAATTTATAAGACTCTTTGTGTGTGTGATACTTGTTGAATTTTAGTTGTTGGATGTGTCATTTGTTGGTTAAGAATTTAGGGGTAGGGGTAAATGCTTGTTATGTTAGCTATACCCAGGAGGGATTGGTTAGCTAGGTGTTTGTTGTTTCTTCCTTGGGTTTAACTTTCTTAATTTCATCTTCTAACAACTTGGTTTAATTTGTTTAATGTGTTTTAGTGCAGATATTTTGAAGTATTCAATTGTTTTCAGCCTTAGCTAGTGGCTGGGAGTCCTAGGGACCGTTAGGAGAACCCTTAAATAGACCTCTTAGCTGGCTGTCCATACTTGTTTGCTTTATCTTTTCATTCATGCATATTTCTATTATGTTTTCTTACCATTAACCTTGCTATCCCAAATAGGAAAATCGATCATTTTGGTCAATTTCCCCCCACGGGACAACCATCTTAGTTGGTTGTTATATACTTCTTATGTGTAAATTTTTGTTATGTTTATTTCAGTTTTTCCATGCATAAATACTAAAATTTCGTTGTTTGCCTGCAAGGATACAACCAGTCACCCACTCTGCTTCTCTTAAGCAGTTGGGGGCCACCTAGAGCCCTGTTTGAGGCAAAGGGGCCAACAGGGAAGCGAAGAAAAACACACATTTCGGTCGATAAATCCTATCTAATCACTCTCATATACACTTTAATTATCACTTGCACTCACTCCAAAAATTTCTAATACACATACCAATATTTATATGTTTGATTTGTGTAGGTAGTTTGAATGGTTCACTTGTGAATTCATGTAAAAAATCTGATTAATATTTGTGTAGATAACCATCACACCTTTTATATTTCAAACACTAAATTTCCAATCCCCATACAAGGAGTTAATTGGGGCTTTCATGCACATGGAGGCTTTGTCGTTTGCAAAGAGCCTCAACCCATTCCTTTGGGTTGAATGGTGTAATTTTCATGTTGTAATGATCTAATCTTGCTATATTTTCATTGTATCACTTTTCGCTCACTAATCTACAGGTGGATGCCCCAAAAATGGGCCATGCAAAATCATCAAGATAAATATATGCAAAACACCGCAAAAAAGATTTGAAAACAATTCAGGGGTCCGCCACATACACAGAAAACAAAAACTTATATTATTTAGATATTTACTTATACATATTATTTAGCCATGACATATATGTCACCTATCTATTTACTTGTTTTATGTATATAGTTTTAAATAGATTTCAAATTCAGTAACCAAAAGGAACACTTGTGAAAGCAAGACGTGACCTCTCCATGTGGATGGCCTGGTAGTTCATTTTATGCAATTTCAATTTTTTAGGATATTAAGAGTCAAATCCAGGGAGTCTTCATCAAGAGCCCCTCATAAGTTGTCTAGTTAGTACAAGTCGAGTGGTCTTTCCTTAGTACCACATGGTCAAGGAGTTGATTAACTTAGCTCGGTTGGAATACTACTTTGCTTGGGTAAGCTCAACAAAAACCCTCTTTAGGGGGGTCCTGAGACTCTTCCTTTTCACAGGTATCCTTCTTCCATCCAAGCGGCTTTAAGAGCCCGAAAGCACTAGTGACGAGAGGTGGCTAATCCTTGCTTCTCTGAACTACATGGGGCACTCTTCAACCTAACCATCATGGTTTGCTAGGACTACTCTTATTATATTGGTTGGCACAGTTCCAGGATGTGTTTGCCTGATCGGGATAACCTTCAAAACAATGTGGTGGCCAAGGCATGTGTTAAAAACAAAAATTGACCAATAAAATACTTTTAAAGTCAACCTTTCATTAGTCCACCTTTTCACTGACGAACCAAAATTGAAGTTGTGACTACTTTCCCTTATATCATAGCTGTAACAACTTGTTACAAGGCTATTCATCCACTTTTACAACCCACTTTTGATTTAACAACCTTCCGGGATCACTTCCCGGGTCACCCTTGGGGGTATCAAGCCATTCTGGGCTTGTTTCCCTGCCTTGAAAGATTCGAACAGCTTGTTGTTCACAATTTAAAGCCATTTAAAATTACTTGGTTGTAGCTTTTAAGCCCCCTTTTCACCCTTGTTTCACACCCTTTTACTCAAGGCATTCTTTGGTTAATTACCCAGGATACCGGTTTATCCCGACGACCCATTCTGGGATAGTTTCCAACGCTTTAAGGAAGTGAACAACTCGCTGTCCACTTTATTTAGTTCACTGTCCTAAAAATAAGTGATCTCATTTTCATCCCATTGTCTATAATTTTTACCCCCCAGTCCATTTTGGCCATCCAGGAAGCTAAGGAAGGATAACACCCAGGGTGGGTGGTCCTGAGAACGACTTCGTGCAAGTCTTTAACCTTTCTTTTTCCCCTTCTTTACCACCTCAGGTGAAGGACCACCTGAGGTGTGGGTAGTATCTGCCTTGTGTCAAGCTATCAAAGAGGCTGTAATTGGCTTCACAGTCAGATAGGTCGGATCTGTCCCTACGGATAGATTTTTCTTATAACAATAGTCATTTTCGTTCATTGTATATACCATGTACATATCACGCTAAAGTAATATAGATGTAGTTTCATTTTCATTATGTATATGTATGCATGCTTACTTTTATTCCATTATATCATATATGAGGGAGGGGTGATATCACCACCCCTAAGATTAATAATGCATTTTGTTGAGATCTAGCAGATATAGGTCATGCCAGAGATGTTGAAGTTCTCATGCACTCTACGGTGAGAACATGTCCCCGAGTTGGAGCTAGATTTTATCCCATACCCTAGGGATAACTAAGGAGATCATATCTCGAGGCCCACAGGTCCTATACATGGAGTGTCGAGAGCCATACGACTTGAGCTTGGCCATACGACTTGATATTGGACCTGGAGGGTCCATATTTTCTTCAGTGCATCCCATCTATAAGTAGAAGCAACATCCATTCCACCAACCTGGTCCTGAAGTGGTAGTGGGTCTTTCTCCATGAGGTAATGAGTCCAGGTATCATGGTATATGTCACTCTGATCTTCAAAGAATTTGAATATGTTGCATTGAACTTTCCTTTATTTCATAACATTTTCTTGGAAATTATGCTCTTTAACTTGTTCATACCTGAGGGGTGACAAAATTCCCTAGTAAGTTAGTTCTCCTTTAGGATGAGTTTCCACTAGGTGGGTCTATGAAAGGTCATCATCCATTCTTGCCATACTTACCACTTTTCATCATTATTCCTCTCATATTCCCCTACCTTGGTTCGGGCATTGGGTTTTCCACACTAGGAAGGGTTGTACCTTTCCTTATGGGAAGAAGGGGCTAAAGGCCCAGAGGGTAAAAGTAGCTGGAAATAGTTAAAATACAAAATGAAACCTTTGATATGATTCACCCAGGGATTCACAAGAAAGAAATAAAATGCTTCTCAGTAAGAAAAGGGGACCCATAAGATAAACCAAAACTCAAGGTACTAGTTGGTGGATGGGAGGTTTCATCATGAGCCGACCTATTAGGTCCATGGGCATGTAGCAGTATGAAACTAACATCTATCTAGTCACCAAACCAGGGTAGTGTCTCTTGGTGGCATAGCGAAGGGAAAGGGGTTCTCATCATGATCCAACCTTCTCATTTTCGTAAAATGCTTGTGGGTAACGCTGTCACCTCTGGTCACCACATCAGGACAATGTCCCCCTGCTTTTCCCTTGAAAATAGAAAGAAATACGAATAAGAATAAAAGGCATTGAATGGGCTAGGAAACAATGGAATCCATGATAAGGTGCAACTCTTCCTCTACAGAGGCACCCACAGGTAAGACCTACATTTCCCTGTTATCACTGCACCCTATGCCCAAACACTTCCCCTACACCATTTTACACATTTACATGAACTAGATTGGTTCTCACTTGGGAAACACCCCAAACTTGAGGAGGTTTATCCCAATAGGATGACCCGAGACCCTCTCAAAACCTGGCTTGTTAAACTGCATAACGTCTTTGATCATTTTTCTGGGTAAAGGGGGGTTTGATGCACATGTTTGGGTAATTTGATTATTGGATGTGATTAACATTGCTATGATCCCTATGACTTATGAGCCCATGGAGGGTGTACTTACTATTGTTGCAGGGTCATGCTTAGTGGACAGGTACATATGGGGAGATGATTAGCTCGGACCTCCACGGGGACAAAATCCCACAGATGGATGCTGTGACCCCAGCTAGGGGTAGAGAGATGTCAGAGACTTGCACCAAGAAGAAAGAAGGACTTTTCACTAGAGATAATTTGACATACCTAGACCTAGGGGGATATTGCTCTTCCACCTAGACATTGGCCTTGGGAGGCCCATGACGTCACCTTTTTGACCCTAGACGTAACCCAACATCTAGATTGGCATTATGGAGGCAGTTGTGTGCTAATTGACAAGTGTCATATTATCCAGGGGCTTGGGAGGCCTAACGTTTTGTAGATGAGGCCCAACGTTCTACCCAGGAGGCTCAATTTCACCCTAGAAGGGCATGATGTCACCTCTAAAAATTATTTTAGGGTTTAATTATTTGAAATTGTGTAAAAACTGGATTTTTGATGTAATTTGGCTATGTCGGCCTTTTGAGGACTTAATTTTAATTAAATGTCATAATTACTGTATAAATAGAGAGAGAAAACTCTCATTTTATGATGATTCACTCATCACGCAAGTGGTGGTCTGAAATTTGGCCCTCTTTAAGGGTTATTGGCTGAAATCTAGTGGTGCACATTTCTTGGAGGAGGCAATTCTTGGTGTATTTTGGAAATTTTTCATGTGGAGGATCTTCAACTAGGGTTTATGCTTGATTATTCTTGGTGAAGTAAGTGGAAAATATGCATTTATTTATTGTGAATGAATTCTTATGGTTAATTTACTAGTTTCATGTCTAAGATTATGAAATTGCTTGGTTGAAACCCTAGGAGAAAGACATATGTTACTATCTTTTTCTCTATAGTCTTCCACTTGCTAAAATTTCTTGAAAGGCACCTATCTAGAAGTAGATAATAGAGCCCTACCATTTTATCACTCTAGTAACCCTACTTCCTTTCCCATTGCATATTTTATTTCAATTTGTCTAAGGAAAAGAGAAATCGCTAGGGCCTAATTCTTGTTAATTTCTAGCAATTATCTCTAGGAGTTGGATTATTGAGGCCTTGTGCTACCAACAACTCTCTCATCCTCTCCATCCCCTTTGAATGAACATTATCATTGATATTTTCCTCTAAGACTTACTACTACCATAATTGACTCCATTACCCTAGAAAGGCACTAGTCTACCATTTACAAGTGTTGATTGATCAAACAATTTTCAGAACCTCTTCTCTTGAACACCCACTAACTTCTACTAACCTTAGATTAGCCTAAATCATTAACCTACTTGCTGATGTTGAAAAATATTGATACAACCATTTAACAACAACAAATTAACCCTAAATGTGAAATATTGTTCTAGCTAGATGTTGCTAAAACTGCTTGTGACTATTTATTATCAAATTGCCTAGTTAAAACTATTATTTCAAGTCTTTATTCAAGCATTTTAGAGCATAAACCTTATGGTTGTTTCAAATTTCAAATTTCTGTTATAAACTATCACACTTCTGCATTTTCATATCAGCTAGTACATTTCTTAAGACTTCATTGTCTTATGAAGCACTAACATCATTTTGGTACTTGGAAAGTGCCCCTTTTTTCCTTGTTGTCTTGTTCTGGGAAGGTACACAACATTATTTATTTGCTTCATCTTCAATAAGACTTAAATAACCTTTTAAACTTGAGTGATATGTGAGAGGGGAAGGATTTCCTTGTGTCATTTTCCTTATCCTTCTCAAACCCTCAGGTCACTAGGGACATCTCCCTTGGGGTATTGCAACATACTCCTAAATAGAAAGGTATTTCCTATTAAGATGACAATGATAGGTTATTCCCAGTTACGCCAACTTTGTATCCACTTGCCTTGGGATTTTGGGAAAGTACAAATTGTGCGATAACAGGTCCATTTCCACCAATAACTTGAAAACCCTACAATAGTCCTTGTGCTAAAAATGATCCTTCAATGAGATGAAACACCCTAGATAATTTCCTATACCTTCCATAATATTTCTATGCCACAGTTCCATAGGAAATCCAAATATCATCACCCATATTTGTTGCATATAATATGGACTCTGTCTAGGATCAAATCTTAGTTTCCTTGCTAAGACTAGATGTGCCCCATATGTAGTCTTTCCCAAGGAGATTTTTTGCATCCTTACCAATTCTTACAATAAAACAAATCCAACCACAAACCAACAAATAAAAAAATGGATAGGAGCAATGGATCAAATTCTATACTTCCTGCATCTACAATTTAAAGGTTTCTCTTGCCAAAATTGATTCAAAAATCCTAAATTTTCCTAACCCTAGCATTGGACTCCTTGAACTTTAGGAAAAATGAAGATCCTCCTAATGTAGGTCCTAAAACTACCAGGTTCGATGTAGGATAAGATAAAGGATGAATCCTTCACTCATATCGAATATCAAACCCTAATTTATTTCCCTAATTTATCCCAAGATTATAATCCTTTTTCCATTCTTCAATGACCTTTACATGTTGCAAACTATCATAGACCTTCTAAATGATCACATTAGATCTAATTGATTCCAACATTAAACCACTTTGAACCCTTTCAAATGAAACCTTATCTTTATTTATTGAATTTTAACTTTGTTAAATATTGAGGACCTCCTTGTGGATTCCGAAGACTGAAATGGGACTCTATATGTCACCATCCCCATAATATACTAACTCAAATTCATTTTACTCCATGAGATTATATAGTGTATAGGGATAATAGAGTTTAATACTTAGGAAAATACCTATAGGAACCCTAAAAACAATTTGTGTCTTTGACTCTTCAAATTCTCACATTTCTTTATGACATCCTCTTATCCTATAAGGCTATCTATCACATATAATATCATTCATATACTTTTTTTTGTTGATTGGTGGAATCAACAACTAGTCGGGAATGTACTTGTGTGACATGGGGTCATGTTATCCAACTGCTACCACTATAACCTCTAGGCATGCCAACGTGGCCCCTCACGTGACACACAAGGTAAGTCGATGGTTTCAAACTAGTGACTTCACAACAGAGTGCCTTAACAGTACACTCCATCACCGACTATTCTACACCCTTGGGGCAATATCATTCATATAGTGACAATGATTAAATATCATATATTTTTAATCAATGAAGATCCATATAATGGTGACATTGGTTATGATATATTTCCTACTCATTGTAAGGTCTAGCTACAACGATAGGTTTTTAGACTACCAATCCCAACCTCAATTTTGTGGTTGATTGTTTATAGACTACCATTGGTTATATCATCTTTCTATCCAAAAATCTTGATCCCTTGTTAGTTATCCAAAATCTTGCTACCAAAAAGGGATAAAGATAAAGGGGATTACATGGTGTAAGATATTGTTTGGCTAGACTAATGATATTATAAAATCTTTCTACTCAATCTTCTTGTGGGGGACTCAACAATTTTTTTTCTCATAGCTTGTGATGAGATTTGTTTTTTTTTTTCAACAAATTGATAGGGATGAAAAAAAATTGAGAGATTGATATTATTATAGGAGCTAACCTAGTGTAGGGGATATTCTTCAGAACTTTTTGGCCTTTCTTACATGACTACACCATCTATGTCTATCTTCCAAGTGACCCAACCACAACAAAGCATGGACCTAGTATTTTATTTCTAGGCTTCTAGTTTTAGTTTTGATCCTTCTTTATAGGATTAGGGTTTTCCACCATTCCTTTGTGTCTTTTTTTCTCTTAAAAATCCATGAGCAAGGAAACCCTAATAAATATTGGATTGAACTTTCTTTACTACCAAACATTTCATACAAGCCACAACATATAAGTATCTCGATGACATGTTTTTCTTGTTTTCACATTAGATACATTATCTAGTGCAACTGGCTAGATTATTGTCAAAGAGAGTATTAGAGGATGCCCAAAGTTGAGTACCATAAAAAATAGGGATTATGAGAGTGGTTGGAATTGTAAGAAACTCAATCGTTTTAGAATTTATATGAATATGTGGGTTCAAGAAAGATGTACACCTATTGCTACTACTCCTAGCAAATCAGAATGTGCTCCAACACCAATTCACAGTCACGAGATGACAATTTCAAATATATTCAATATTTCTAGATAAAATCAAAATATCTATGTGTGTGTGTGTGTGTGTGTGTGTGTGTGTGTGTGTGTACATACATCAATTGTTATACTCCCCACCTAGGTTCAATTCCCCCAAGTGAAATACTCTTAACAAGTATATTGTTGTAATAGATTTGAGCCTTATGTTGACAAAGCCTTGAGCTTCTGACAAATCCAATTCACCCTGGGTACCATCCTTAGAATGAGGGGGAATACTTGGTGGGTTTTCTTGGGGATATTTATTCCATAATAAAAAGAAATATATTTAATAATTCTGGATGAAATCAAAATATAGATCTATTTGTGTAATTACAAGAATCTAGAGAATTAGCTCAATATGTTGTTTAAAATAAAAGAGAGATACATTATATGGCCTTTTCAAAATGTAGTGATAAATGTCGATATGAAATCTTCCAACAAAATTTTACTTTATAGCCATTTTAAACAAACTAGAATAATTGATTTAAAAAAAACATCAAGATATTTGATTCAATATTATGGATTATGTCCTTGGAGCTACAGGTCTTTCAAAAAATGGGGGAGATCGTCTTTCATTTATTTCAATTGCAACCAATGAACCTTCCTGAAGAAGTAATGTTTTCTTTGATAATTTATTGATAGATTCATTAAGTTCTTTGTATACATGATTGAATGATACACTTTAAAAATAAATGTTTTCATTGATCTTCTCCATGACTATAAGTAACGATAAATTTTCTAGGTTTATGTTCCCATTTTCCCAGTTAACGACAAGTTTACTATCACCAAAAACCTAAATGCTTGCTACTCCCTAGTTTGATGCTAATTTTAGCAAGATCCACAAATCACACAACTCTAATTTGTTGTTAGTTCCTTGAACCAATGTTTCTTTAAAGGAAATGGAATGATATTTATACAAAAATAGGATACCTCCCAAGACACGTGCACTTGAGGGTCTATTATTGATCCAGGTGGATATCGGAGGCCACCCACCTTTTCCAAATGGCTCAAAACAGTTTTCTGGCCATTTTGGCAATTTACTATTTTTAGCAGGTTTTCACTTCCGGGGCCATTTTGAGGGCCTAAATGAAGTTTTTTTGAGA
>ML787899.1:40988-57947 GCA_009831015.1 Picea engelmannii | reverse complement strand
CTCAGAGATAAGATGCCACCATTCTAGCGAGTCTTTCACTCTGTATTTTTACAGTCTCTGTACATTTCTTTGATTAATAGAAACCGTGTATTACTGTATATCTCTGTTTATGGTTGCATCTCTGATACATTTATGTTATATTATTGAATATCTGCAACATCTCTGTGCATTTCTTTATTATATCTCCGCTCTCATTTCGTGCCGAAAATAATCCAGATCAATTATTGCATGATTTGTACTTATGCAAAGCCCAACACAAGTCCCCCAAATCTGTTTAACTACGAAAATTCCTACCATTGTCACCTTCATAAGAAATTATCTCGTTTTAGTGATGGAGGAGGTCTACCATAGGGGAGGATTCCCCAGTGAACTCAAGGGATCAGAGTAGCAAGTAAAGTATCCAAGCCTATCGCCCCCTCTCTTGATCACCTAATAAAAGTCTAGGTTAAGAAAATATAAGGAGTATGATTCTGTTTGAGTACCTACCCATACCAAGAACACTTTATAGAAAATATATGATTATTTCCAAGTCCAAGCATGCAATAAGTACTCCTTCAAGACACTAGACAATGAAATTTCTATGGTTGTTATGAATTTGCAGCAATGAACAATAGTACAATAGTAGTAACAAAATTATAACAAGAACACTAATTATCAATCAACAATGCAACAATTGACAATGTAAACTTAGCACACATCCACTAGAGTAATATCCAATTGTTATATGAAATTTATGAACATGTTAGGCCACCTTTTCAAGAGTGTATGCAACAAATAAGAGTGTATTCATATGGTTGTAGCAAACGTTTGCAACAAAAACATGTTTACTAGCAAGTTAGTGAGTGTTAGTGTTAGCAAAATTAGTGGAAAGCTTGAGAGAAATGAAAGAGAATGTTTGTTAATCAATTTCACCATAAGAGAGATATAAAATCAGTGCCTTTGAGGGATATGGAGTCTTTACAACAACAATACAATAATTCTTGAAGATTAATCTAGAAAAGGACAAGAGGTAGGGTTTAAACTCTAAGGTGATAGCACATTAGGGTCTTAGGGTTTAAAACTTAAGGAGAAGGATTGCTAGAGTGCAAGAAATTTTGAGCTCTAGCAACCTTTTCTCCCTTCTTAATACTTAAACTAGGCCAATAAATCAAGTGTCTAGGGATAAATTCCTAAAGTGCTATAACTTTAGGGATTTAGGATGATAACCCTAGAAGAATATTCCACCAATTTTGAACAAGAAAAACCTTGTGAGAGGAGAAAACACTTACACTCCTCTCTTAGGGTTTTACTAAGAAAGACATCTAGCATAAATAAGAAATATTAACCATGTAACATAACAACATAAATAGAAATAGCATAAATTTCACTCACTTTATCCAAGAAACCAAGAGAAAAAATCCTAATTGCAGAAATTCAAAATCAACAAAAGCATCCACAAAATGATCCTACGAGCATAACACATTAAGTAGAAGAGCTAGATAGCCCTATGTTACACATCAAAATTCCACACTTAATTACCTCGCTCTAAGTGTTGCAAGTGTCATAAACATGTCATATACATTTTTCTAAGTGTTGCATACACCTTGACACCATGAAATACCATTTGTCACAATCCCTAGTCAATGATAAGGGAAAATATATCATACGAAGGTCAAAATACTATGTTCACATGAATTATTTATTAATATTCATAAAAAGGAAATTAATTTAGTGTGAGAATCCACCTCACATTTAGTTTTATAATCTCAAGGAGAGGTTGAGAATCTCATTGATGGTTTAGATGTTTTCTCAAACCAAAATCCTAATTTGGTGGATCTTGAGAGATATTTCCTCCTTAAAATCCTTGAGAGATATTTTCTCCCTAAAATCCTTGAGAGATATTTTCTCCATAAAAATCTTGGAGATCCCATTATAGTGGATCTAGTGAGTGATATTCTCCATGGTGGTTAAGCCTCCAAATCCTATATAATGAGGGCTTTCAATGGAGAATAGGAGGAATATTAGAGGTATCAAACCTTTGATTCTGAAGATAGACAGAGATATCAAATTTATGATCTTGGGATTCATGCAAGGGTTGGATGAGGAGGAATTGGTGAGGCTACTGCAACACCATCCATGTTTGTAAGTTTCCTTTTAAGTTATCATCTAATATACTTGGCCTATTTCCTTCAAGATTGTGTATTCTTGCATGTTCTTGTCTATTGTTCCTTCAATATTTGTAGATGAATTTGTTTGATATAATATTGTAGAGTAGGATTTCTTTGTTTCTCTTCGATGTCTATTGCATTGCAGATATCAAATTGCACTAAGGAGTTTGGATATCAAACTCGGATTGGAAGCAACAAGGACAAACTTTGAAACTAGGTGCATCACACCTTTTATCCCTCTCTCTCTTTTTGATTAGTTAAACTAAATTAAAAGGGATGTTAATGTCCACTTTTGTTTTTCTGTCTTGGTATTAGGGGTCTACAATACAAGGGAAATTTCACCTATCCGCAGAGGAATATTTACGTAACAAAAATTGCCGACTCCACTCGGGAAGTACATTGACTCATATTTCCTTGGATCATATGAGATTTTCCCCACCTTTAGATCATATTTGTTGTTTGTTTCTTATCTAATTCCCTTTCTCTCTTCTTTATTGAATATTTCACAGAGTTTTTGGCAAAATTTTCTGAGTTTTGAGCCTTATTTATGAGTTTTTGGGAAGGGTAGCGCTCTTCTACTGTGTATACCAGAGCGCTGATATATTATCAATGCTCCTCTATCATGTATATCAGAGAATTTTAGCACTCTGTCCCTTTGAAAACATGAGTGTTGATCTCCTTTTTTGGTTTATTCTACTCCTTTCTGCTCACTTTTTATCAGTCTAATCCCGAGGAGATTTTTTCTCAAAGACCTTTTAATACTCTTGAATTTGTTTTGCTAAGAGTTGGCCATTTATAATTCATTTTTGTTTATCCTTTGCATTTGCAATTTTTCTCTTAGTTGTGGTCCCCTTGGGTTAACAAGATCCCTTGGTTCTTTTTACGTTTTGAGTTTATCTGATCTTTGTCTCGTAAAGATTTCAGATTGGTTGACTGTTTATGATTGTTCATCGACTAAGGTTTGAAAAGGTTGCTTGGTATTGAGCCTTATTGTATTCATTTGAAACATCTCACTTTTCGGATGATTATAACTCTTATGACAACCTAGCTTGATTGATGTTTCTTGCTGCTCATCATTTGATGATTTTCACAAGTGTTTGTTTTCTTTCTCTTTTGCATCATTGAGTTCTTGATTGAATATGTTATTCCCTTCTTGTTTTCTTTCAGTTCTCGTAACTTTGAGTGTTCTTTGTTTGATTGATTTTTGCCTCATAGTTCTTTGTTTTAAACTTAGATCTCTTTCATCTAAAAGTTAAGAAATGAAAAGTTTGCATATCTCCTTGGAAAAAGAGCTAGTTTTTTATGTGTATTTCGGTTTTTGGAAACATTTGATTGGTATTTTGTCATCATATTGATCCCATAAATTGAAAGTTGCATTGTTTTGAGTGCTTGCTTGTGTTAAGAAGAATAGAATTCTTCTCCTTCCCATACGCAAAATTCATCGAAAGAAAGAACTACATATCATTCTTTTGCATTATATTGGAGTAGAGTCTCTTACACATCATCAGTTTCATATCCATGAACCCTTTGAGTTAAAATCCATTAGAACCAACCACATGTTGATAAAGTCAAATCGAATATTGTTTTGTTTTTAGCACACCAACAACAACTTAGGATTAGGGTATTTGGACTAGGTGAAGTGAGTAAATTGTCCAAGATTACTAAAGAGACTATAGAACACCAAAGAGCGTATAAATCTAACTTTCGTATAAGCATCAATGATGATTTTAGGGCTAAATTTCACTCATGGGATAATTTTCCATGGTTTTTTCCAAAAAACAAAATTCCATTCTAAAAACGATTCGCCCAAATTCTATAGGATACAATTATTTTACCTTAAAAATCGCCAAAATATTATACAAACTATATAAAATCCTTAGAAATTTGAATATTTTTACAATAGTATCGCCAAACATTTATAGTTGGCATATGAAGGATTAGTAATATTTTCCAAGGTTTCTACTTTTTAAAATAAATTTTCAACCTTAAAATTTGTTGAAAAGTCAACAAGAAATGTGTGTCTAATTTATTTTTCTCTTAAATAAATTTGACAATAAATATTAATCTATTATCTCATAATTACTTGAAAATAGTTAACTAAAATGGAAAATCAGTTAGCTATAGGAAATTTGAGTTCAAAGGTTGACTGGTGGGACATCCAAGTCAAATTAGCTATAACTGAGTGATTCAAAGTTGTAATAGAGTTGGATGTGTAGTTATGTGAGTTATGAGGTAGTTTAACTCAATTAAGTGAGTTAAGCTCAGTTGTACTAGTTGTAACTGAACTTACACTAGTGAGAGATTAGTGAATTAATTATTAATTAATTCACAATCAGTGATCTCACATGCAACTGAAGATTTACCACTGTTAACTACATGCATGTAAGATCCAGTGGAGACCTAGTTGAGATAACATGTGAAAGGGATAGTTTGGCTATCAATTGTGATTTGAGTGAAGTGCACTCATGCAATCACACACATAGTGGATGTGACCATGAGGAATGTGTAGCTTAGGCAAGAGGAATTCAAATTCATTTGCAGGTTTTCCATTAGCAGGGATTGCACAGAGGAGGCAGGCTATCTGGGAGCAATAAATTGGCACATCAATTTGTCAAATTTTGTATGACAGTGTGAGACAAATGTTATTGTACTGAGAGCTCTTGGATTAGATTTTTGTATGAGATTGTTTCATGATCCATGATATAAACATAATATATGATAGTGAGGTTTTTATATTTATGATTTCTCGGTAAAAACATCTATGTTATGTGTGATTGATATTTCTTCTTGATATTGCAATTGGCGATCGTGTTTTTAAATTCCGCAATAATATTTGTAGAAGCGATTCTATATTTAACAGTGGCATATAATTGTTAGATCAGGAGAATCTAGGAAATACATAATTTGTATTGAAATTTCTACAAAATCATCCATGATAAGCATAACCGAGAACCCCCTCTCACACAGGGGATAAACACAAGGTCATGTGTGAGAGAGAAATGGATATTACCCCTCCAAAGATTAACCAATCGTAGTGGAAAGATCATATATTGGGGGTTGTTCTTGAGAAACCACTGGTTTCATTTGGTCTCTATGCTTCATGAAATTCAAATCCATTCAGGGTCCTCTAGAGTCCTACCGGTCCACTTGTCTTTGGTTCTCTTGAAGAGCTTTAGACTTTGATATCCTGCCCATACGTTCAGTTTTGACTGTCAAATGTACCCCCCCAGAGGCTAACTGTGAGTTGGTAACCTTAGTGACCTTTCCTAGGTACCTACAAAGGTGTCTGTGGGAGAATTCCCATGGTACCTGGGGTAGACATCATATCACACTCTCAATAACCTTGGAGGGTGATCCCGCGAAAGCGAGGGTTGCTTGCATCGAGAAGGGATGTTATGTGGAGTTCAGGGTAACTTCTTCTCACTTCTTCGTTGGCGACTTGATATCCCTTCTTCGAAAGATCCTTAAATGTGTTGTTGCTTGGTTGATTGATTTTAGTTTTCATAGGAGTGTGTTTCTTTGTATTTCATAGTCAGCCTTAGGATCATATTTTTCACAACATACAAGGTATTGAACTTGACACTCAGGAACCATAAAGTAATTTTTCTTACAAAGCAGTGATCGTAGATCACACTTCTGAAACTGGGAGTGTCACTCCTAGAAGTGGCCATCACATTGAAGAACCAGTCTCAACCTTTGTAGAAAGATTGGAATATTTTGTGAATCCTTCGTTTACTGATCCACTTGACAAACCACTCTTTGATCCACCATCCATGAGATACGAATATTCTTATTATTCTTATCATTTATCACCTCGTTCCACCATTACACAATCTTTTGGCATGAACTCACTGATTTTTTATTTTCCTGAAGGACTTGGGAATTCATCTTTTTCCACAAATCCCATAGTTGATACTCTTGGTGCTTATTCTTTTCTAGAAACATCAGTGACCTAGGTGAACTTGAATCAACCACTTATGCATTCATCTCCTCTTGCACATGAGTCAGGTAATATTCCTGCTTCATTTTTTCCATACATGCACACGCCAAGTTCTTTAATTGGTCATCCCACAGGTCAAATGACCAGCAATGAAGTTGTTCACACAACCACGGTTACACAAGCTACTCAACCTCCATCTCACACATTACAAATTAGTAATCCATACATTGTAGGTCAATCTTCAATGGGAGGCCAACCTTCAGTTGTGGGAAAACTTTCAGTTGAAGGGAAACTTTTTAGTGGGGGAAAACCTTCAGTTGCAGGGAAAATTTTTAGTGGGGGAAAACCTACATGGTTGCAAAATCAACAAGCATGGGGGAAAAACAATATTGTAATTCCTTCTATCCCTATTACCACTGGTATGTATCCTAGAAATCCATATCCAGGAGTTGTGAATCCTTTGTGGAATCAACCCAATCCAATGAACATTCCTTCGCAAGGAAATATGCCCTATCAATCCATAAACCCCATGATTCAAATGCAATAGTCCCATCCACCACCATACATAGGGGGACCAAAAGTTCAACTACAATATGTAGGAGGTCCATCTATTCAATCACAATACATGAGTGGACAAGCAATGGAAAACCCACACAACCACCTTATATGGGAGGACCATATAGTTTTGTCACCTCACCATAGTCTGGATACGGTCCTACTGGTGTTCCTATGTAATACGGTTATCACCAGTATCAACAACCTAACCGAAAACTACCATTCTTGGCTACGTTATATCTTCCATATCTGTCGCATTTAAAAAGTGATCCCATCCTTCAGGACCTGTTCTGGCCCACCATTCCTACCAAATTACCATCCAACATTTTGAAATTTGACGAAAAACATGGGGATGATCCTAAAAATCATGTTATGAATTTCCACTTATGGTTTTCTTCCAAATCTTTGATGGACGATTCCATTCATCTTAGAATTTTTCAGAGAACACTTACGGGTGCGGAAGCAAAATGGTACATTGAATTGTCGTGTAACTCTTTTCTAGACTTTAACTCTCTTTCCATGGCCTTCCTGACACATTTCCAATTTCCTATATGGTACAAGACCGGTACATAAATTTTGACCTCTCTTCAACAATCCTCTTCCACCAATATCTTTGATAACTTTCATGAGTGGAGATGATGGAGACAGTTGATTAAAGCTCCAATTTCAGACTAACTCCTCATAGATTGGTTTACAAAGTCGCTCTTTCCTCCCATCTCCTGCGATGTTGCTATGGGAAACGTAGTTACTGAGGAGTAGGCTATCGACCATGTGCAGTATTTGGACTTGGTTTACTCCTAATCCGACAAACTTTATGATCTGATCCCTAATGCTCCTTGTCCATCGAATGATCTGTCAAGCCCTGCTCTAGAAACTAGTTCCGTTCCTAACACCACAACTATTTCCTCTCCTGCTCAAAACTCTGAGGTGAATGTGGTCCGATCCACTTCATGTCATCAACCATTAGGTAAGAATAAAAACAAGGGAAAATCCAAGAAACCTTATAATGAGCAGGATAATCCTAAATCTGTTGATACTCAACTGACAAGGAAACCTAAATCTCCTTGTATGATTTGTGAGGAAGACCACTACATGAAATAATACCCTCATTGTGAGGCTATTGATAAATATCTGAAGGGTACCTCCCAACAAGTTCAACAACCAAATCTGGTTTCAAAAAACCCTATCCCTCCACAAGGAGGAGACCCAGGTCATTCTCACCATGGGGATGCTTCCATAAGTTCCTATGAGGTTCACATGTTTAATGTGCTTAATGTCACAACTTGTGAAAATACCTATTCCACTCCTCTAGGTGATAAGACTAAAGGTAAGCATGTCTACCAGCCTTCTAACTCTACTCCTCCTCCATATTCAAATCCTATTCATATTGAGAAGACAATTTCTAATGCATCATTGCACCTGCCCAAGAGTGTAATTCAAAAATCAACTTTTAATCCTAATGCCTGTGTTGCCCAAAACTACAACATAGTTAATTATTTGTCACAAGTGCCTTGATATATGTCAACCCTCGAATTTATACAACACTATCCAAGTCAATGTAGAACCCTGTTGTCAGTCATTGGAGCCCTGGATCCTGAGGAGTCGAACCTAATTACATTTATTCTGGATTATTTTAAAGAGAAAGTCTCCCACCATTTATCATTCCAAATTCAAGTTTTGGTTGGTGAAAAGAAAATCCATCGTACTATTTTGGATGAGGGATCCTTGACTTGTGTCATGTATTTTACTTGTTGGAGAGCCCTTGGTTCTCCTACACTTACCCCGTCCCCTACCACATTGAAATCATTTGATGGACATGGTTTCCAACCTCACAGACTCTTGCAATATTTCATTGTGACTTTGAAGGGTAAGACTATTTTGGTTGATATCAAAGTAGTCAACGTGCCCCTAGATTATAATTTGTTACTTGGTCGTAGTTGGTTCTATGTAATGAATTCTATCGCATCTTCAGTGTTTCTTATCTTATGATTTCCCCATCAAGGAAATATTATCACCATTGACTAACTTGAGTATACAAATCCAAATCTCAACAATGTCACAAAAAATAATGTCCCTTTTCTAGGACAAAATGATTTTAAGAGTGTAGGTGTAGGTCTTCTCAAGGATTCCTCTCTCATGGGGGTTTTTCCTCTACCTACTCCTCCCATCACCCAGGTTGCCACCTTAAACATGATTTCAACTCAGGTATGAAAATCCTTCGATTCATCTCATCCTTTGGTAGTACCTGGTCTCGACGAGAATCATTCATTGTCTCTGTCAAGCTTGTTAAAAAATGAAACAGACTCCCCTCCATTACAATCAATTCTCACTCTGGATCGAGTACTTGAACCTTCTTTTCCTCCACCTAGTGAAAATGTTTTCATTAGTAACCAGAAACCTAAATGAGGAAAGAAGAAGAGTTTTCAGAGGAAATGACGCTTGGGGGGTAGGTCTCCAGCCTATGGACATCATGCTAGAGATAAACCACCAACTTATGCCAAAGAATTCATGGGAAAACTACATCTAGAGAGACACGCTGCTAGATCCTCCTTTGAAGGTCATTCCCATCATAATGTAGTAGTCTTTTTCTAGAACAAGCTTAGTATTTGTTCTTTCTCGTGCTCGCAAATACATTCTAATAATTTATTGAGCTTAGTCTTTGTTATTTCTCATGCTCGTAAATAAATGAGAATGTGATTGAGTATACTTTTATCACTTTTTCAGACTCGTAAAGGTTATACGAAAAAGGAATCTCCTTTAATCTCTTTTCAGACTCTCTAAACATGAAAAGATTTCCGAGTGATCTTTCTTCCTTTCACACTCATTAAAAGGTTTGAAATGGATTCTTTCGAGTGATAGTTTATCTCTTTTTCGGCCCTGCAAGACTAATTAGGAAAAATGAACGCTCTAATCAAGCATGATTAGAAGATTTCTCCCCTCTATTGTTTTACAATTTTTTCGGTCTTGAGAGACTAAATTTACGAAAAATTCATCCATGGAGTTGCCTTTAAGTTCTTTTCAGACTCTCTAAACATGAAAAACTACCGTGTTTTCCTTCTTTGGAATCACTAAACTACACATTGAAGGACCCATATGGAAAACAACCCTTACTTCTTCCAGTTTGTTAAATAAAGGAAGAATAACTTACCAAAGGTGAGTTATATTGAGCATATGTTACCCTCCTTGAGCTCATTAAATGAAAAATAGGTACTCATCTATCTGGGTGGGGAAAAAATTGAAGGAAGTCTTTTGGGAATCCTTTATGGAAGCTATTTTCACCCTTGAACATGACACCTATTTGTGTCTCATCTTACAATTGGGTAATCCGCTTGTCTCCAAGTCATACCAATTCCATGTGTTGACATACTTTTTTCGTCCAGTTGAAGAGTGCTCTTATTTATGTTACATTACATTCTTGGTACTCATCGAGTCAATGCTACTAAGTCAGTTTTCATGCCTCATCATGTTCAAGGGAAGTTTCACTTCAAACCATCCATCTACAGTATTTCCAGTTTCCATTTCCTGTGTCAGTCCATACTCATTCGATTCACCATCTTACATCACTTTCCTAAGTCAGTTTTGTGTCAATGATGGGGGAATACATCAAGGCCCTCCTTCGACGAGTCTTTTCCTTTCGACTTCAACACATCATCTGAGAATTAGACTTAGAAATTAGTTAGTACCTTGGGACCTGCATGCCTCAATGGAAACCCTCCTCGCTTCTGACAATAGGTTTACATCATTGACCTCTGATCGGATGATTCCAATAATTTTTTACCTCATCTCATTTATTCACATTCATTGGAATGTACTAGGGTACCTTGAGATTCATTGACATCGTTGGTAATTTCCCTTGAAATTGTTAATGGTTTACCTCAATGATCGGTAATCAAGTGGTTTCTATCATGTTCGACATCAAATCATTTATTCACATGGCTAGATTCGTACCACATCAGGATTGGGACAAAGACCCTAAGTTGAGAGTTCACTTTGTTATTTTCTTTTCCTAGACTGCGAAGGAGATCATTTGGGCATGCTGATATATATATTGTCACATAGATCCACATTGTATTGGTTTGCGACTATGTTTTATCATCTCATAGCTCCACTGTGTATTTTTTGTGGCAACGATCAGGTGATGTTATGGAGGTATGGATCCACATTCTCTCTCTAGTAGCCATATCCTTAGTTAGTATTTTTCATGGATCCATAGTGTATTGGTTGACGACCGTGCTTTGAGTCATCTCGTATTCCAAGCATAGGTATGCTTTCCTTGGAAATGGAACATATATTAATATTGTTTGATGTTTTTTTGCATCTTCTTCTAGTTTCTCCAACTCCACACCCTTACATTGAAGAATTGGAAAGTGTTTTGGCCATCGGTTTCTCTTATGACCTCACACTTTAGGGGGAAATATGTTACAGATAAAAATTCCACACTTAAGTACCTCTCACTAAGTGTCACAAGTGTCGTAAAATTTTCATATGCACCTTTCTAAGTGTTGCATACACCTTAACACTAAGAAAAAAGAATTTTCACAATCCCTAGTCAATGAGAAGAAAAAATATATCATACGAAGGTCAAAATACTATGTGCACATGAATTATTTATTAAAATTCATAAAAAAGAAATAAATTTAGTGTGAGAATCCACCTCACATTTACTTTCCTAATCTCAAGGAGAGTTTGAGAATCTCATGGATGGTCGAGATATTTTCTCAAACCAAAATCCTAATTTGGTGGATCTTGAGGGATATTTCCTCCTTAAAATCCTTGAGAGATATTTTCTCCCTAAAATCCTTGAGAGATATTTTCTCCATAAAAATATTGGATATCCAATTTTGGTGGATCTAGTGAGTGATCTTCTCCATGGTGGTTAAGCCTCCAAATCCCATATAATGAGGGTTTTCCATGGAGAAGAGCAGGAATATTAGAGGTATCAAACCTTTGATTCTGGAGACAGATAGAGATATCAAATTTATGATCTTGGGATTCATGCAAGGTTTGTACAAGGAGGACTTGGGGAGGTTTCTACAACACCATCCATGTTTGTAAGTTTCCTTTTAAGTTCTCATGTAATATACTTAGCCTATTTCCTTCAATCTTGTGTATTCTTGCATTTGCTTGTCTACTATTCCTTCAATATTTGTAGATGAATTTGTTTGATCTAATATTGTAGAGTATGAGTTCTTTGTTTCTCTTTGTTCTCTATTGCATTGCAGGTATCAAGTTTCACTAAGGATTTTGGAGATCAAGCTCAGATTGGAAGTAGCGAGGACAAACTTCAAAACTAGGTGGATCACACCTTTTCTCCCTCTCTCTCTTTCTGATTGGTTAAACTAAATTCAAAGGGATGTTAGTGTCCACTTTTGTTTTTTTGTCTTGGTATTAGGGGTCTGTAATACAAGGGTAAGTTCACCTGTCCATAGGGGAATATTTCCGTAACACCCGAGGAGGGAAAAAATTTCAGACTTGTTCTCACAAATGGCGAGGAATGAATGATGATAAAATGAAATGATAAGGTCCTCTATTTATATGAGGCCTTAACCAATTTGTCCACCAAAAATTGTCAACAATAAATTAGAAGAGGGCCGACCCCCTTGTTTTTCCTTTACAATATGAAAAAATGAAAAACACATAAAGTAAAACCCTAAAAAGGGTGACGTCATTCTCTAGAAGGGTGACACAGGGCTGAAAATTGAGACACCAATCCTAAAAGAATAGAACATTGGGCCTCCAAAGGCCATATTTTATTCTCTCATGTGAAAAAGTACCATGCCATGTGTCTCCTCCTATCAAACTACCTTCAAAACCACATCATCCATCAAACCCTAGCCTCCAAGGTGACATCAAGGGCTAAAGAGTGACATCATAGGCCTCCAAAGGCCATGTCTAAGTGTAGAAGGTGATATTGTGTGTGGTCCATCATCCTCCACTAGGAAAGGTCCTGCAAAGACAAACGAGTACTCCCTCCAACTGTCCACATGTCATATGAATCATGCCAAGTAAGACACATTTAATAAAAGAACCATCCAAACAAGTGCATCAAATCCTCCCTTTTCAAATTAAACAAATCATCAAATACCTTATAAACTTTTCCAAATTTAGGTATGGGAGGGGTGTCATGATTCCTTATTGGGTAGGGCAATCCCCAAGTCAAGGAATGTTTCTCAAGAAGACCCTATCTAGACAATGTAATGTGTTTTAGGTGGAATGGGGAAATAATCTTGGGCATGGGGTTCTTTACATATCAAGGATTCATATTGTCTCATTTATGGGTGCCTTTGTGGAGGGTGAGCTACACCTTTGAGTTCCCTCTGTTTGCAATGCACCCTTTTTCTAAACCCTTTATTTTCCCTTTTGTTAATTCCAAACATTGAGTTCTATGTGCAATGGAAATAAGAGAGAACCACAATGCCACTTGAAGTTAGAACACATTGGTTTCTATGTGCACTAGAAATAAAAGAACACCACAATGCACTCCTCCTTCAAGTGGGACACCTTTGTCATTTTTTACTTAAAATTCCTTTATTTCTTTAGAGAAGAGTTTCATGGCTCTCAGGAATTTAGGGAGAGAAATTATGTATGATTTCAGCTACAACACCTCTAAGAATTCAACCCCTTATTCCCATGAAATGAGGTACAAACCCTTCTTGAGGTCAATGAACCCGAAAACCCAAAAGGTGAGGAAACAGACGGGAATAAGTTTATAGATTGGTAAGTATGAGGGGTATGGCACGATGACCCTTCCAGAAAAATCCCTAATAACAACCCTTTTACCTAGGGTGTTATAGCACAAATTTCCACCCCAGATTGCATTTGTGAGATGGCCTAGTCCATTCCTTAGTTCACAAATCTAAATCCCAATCTCCTTCATCAAAATCATCTAAAAAACTCTACCTTTTTTGATGTACACTATTCATCCATGTGAAAATCACGTACATACACTATTTTTTAGTGTGAAAATTCTATACACATTTATTTCTTAGAAAAATAAACATATTCCATACTTTTGGGTGGGGTTTACAGGTTTACCTGGTCCTGAACCCCCAATTTCCCGTACACAATATAATGTAACCATCTCAACCTATTTAGAATGGTATATAAGCACCTATGGGGGTGTAGACGAGGAGAGGAAACCTTGGTGCAAGAATATGTTGTCCATTTGCAAGATTCCCTATTCCTTTAATCTTTGAGTAGTATCCCTTGATTTGGAAATTAATTTTCTATTATCTCTTCCTCTCTCCTATATGATCGTTGGGTGTATTCCTATCCCTTATTGGTCATGTGAGGAAGTAATCCATTGCTGAGTTGATGCTTGAAGGGGTTTAATGGAGGAGCTTAGGAGGTTGGTATCAAGGTAGTGCCATTAGTCATAATCAATTTGTAACTCACCTATTCATGATGATTAATAAAAGATCTTTGTTTCCCTCCAATTTATGTGCAATTGTGTTTAACTAGTTTGTATGTGGTGATTTTGCTTTACATTTCTAGTTTTACATATTTCATTTTATAATTTGATTTGATAACTACTTTGCTGCAGTATTTACGTGGTTTCTTTTGTAGGATGGTAGAGGCAAAGTTCTGGTGCAAGTTAAAGTTCAAGAGAGAGGATCTTCATCAAACATTTGGACATAAGGTACACGATCTTTCTCTCTCTCTTCCAAGTAATCATTTCTTTATTGATTTGTATGTTGGAGGGTAGGTTAAATATTTTAGATATGGTTGTGATCTATTGTAACTTAGACCCAAGGTCATAGGGTTGAAAATCTCATAATAGAGGGTGACCGACTTTCTAGGATGCCATGCCAACCACCAAGGTGAAATTAGGAAAAATATATAATTTCCAAGCAAATGTTCCATAATAAAGAAAGGACTCTTTGCAACATGCTTAAATTATTCAAATATTAAAGTGACACTTACCATGAGACTGGACTTATTACCTCATGAAGTAAGACTTGTTGTCTTATGGGAGCCAAACTGGCGTAGTGGACACTTATTTGCTGCCGATGATGATGGTGCATCATGGTGTAGAAGAATGGATATGTGGGTTATGTTATCCATGTAGCTCTTGAAACTCTATGTCTACTACCTGTGGACCTCAATATATCATATCCTTAGTTACCCCTAGGATGGGAGGTGTAACAGGGCCTTTGACTAGATCCATCGAAGAATCCCTAGGCCCCAAAGAAGTCAATATCAGGTTGTTAAATATATTATTTGGAAACAAACCTCAATGGGATCTAATTAATCCTCAGTTACCCCTAGTGGATCCTTAATTAACCCCTAACTAACCATGTTGTTCCTCAAGATGTTTTTGACTAGGGAACTATTCTAAGCCATCCTCTAGTGGATAAAAAAACTCCCTACTTTAAGCCACAAGATGGATATTGGACTAGAGGGGGAAGCCTTCAAATATATTTACCTTGAAAAGTCATATAATTTCTAGAAAGCCAAATTTCCTAGGACAATGTGCAATTTAATGCTATATTCTCTATGATTTTTGTATTTGTAATATCACTAGGCCAAACCCAATTGTAAATGTAAATACAAATGTACGTAAGCTAGTGAGTTGTTTGACATAATTTTTGTATGCACCTTCCATGGTATAGTGCACGCATGTACTGCATAGTAAAATGATGAAGTGTGCACATTCTAGGATACCACACGCAACAACTTAAGTGCGTACGATTTTGAGGCCAGGGAACCTTTGTGTATATGCTGTGTTTTATAAGCTGGTGAGCCAGTTTTGTGATGATTAGGCCGAAGATCCTAGATGTTAAAGGCCAATGAGCCTATTTTTGTATATGTCTCATCATTAATATAAAATACATCGTTGCACGCAAACTGACCATGATAAAAGAGTATGAGGGACTAAACTCCACTAGATAGGGAAAGGGGGGGCTAAAAGTTAAGGAAAAGGGGCTAAGCTAGGGATCTTAAGCCAAAAATGAATATTATATTAATATTTATTAAGTATAAAGTATGGATAATTATTTTATCCTAAGTTCTAAGGTTGAGGACAAGTGGGCCAAAGTAGCTCCCAACATCATAGGTGTCAAGTTGGGAACATGCATACATATTGTTTGGAATTAGTTCATTCCTTCCATCATTTAGTCAGTTAGTCAATCATTCCATCATCATTCACACACTCATTGAGTTATCCTCCATACCTTCCTCACATTGTACCTAAACCTGTATCCATAACCATAGTTGTTTGGGTACCTGGTTAGCTTGTGAGCTGGATTGAAGAAGCGGGTTGTCAGGCCCGTGGGATATTGAAGAGGCAGGTTGTCAGGCCTGTGAGCAATCTCTATGGGTGAGAGAATTGTTGGGAATTGATTTTCAAAGGTGATAAAATACAACTATAGGGCTCTGAAAATTCCTGTCTGGCTTGTTGCTGAAGCTTGGAAAGGAAGTGGGGCAGCCGGAGGACTGTTGAGTAGAGAAGGGGAACAGTTCCTGGGGTGGGACACACATGTGGGGAATGAGGGAATGTAGGATGTTAGTTTGAGTTTTCACCTGTGATAGAGTCTTACATGTTGTCTGAGATAGTCAGCCTAGTTAGGAATCCATTTGCTCGGGTGGAGTTTATTCCCAGCTCAGGGGTGACCCACTGCTGAGAGCGATGAGTAGTGTGGTCTAAGTCTAGTAGGTTTGTGGAAGGTCTACACGCAGTTGGTGATATTCTTACCAAGATAAGTGTCAATTGTGTAATAAATTACATATTGCATTATTATTTATGTGTGTATTTTTATGGGTTTATCTTATGTGTGGTTTATAACTGTGTTTATATTTATGGGTATTTCCTATATATGCTACATGTATATGTTTATTTTTATTCAGTATGAATCCATGCATTTACCGAATGTATTTGTCGGTTTACATTATATATATAAAGTTCCGCAAGAGTTCTGTGTGTATATGTTGTTGGGGTCCTATAATCATATGTAACCTGACTTTTTAGTTGACGATTTGGCATTTCTCTCGTGATGACGAAGTCTGGCTCGGTTGATCCCATTTTCCCCTCCATCCATTTCTCTCGATCCTCCATCACTCTGCTACATCCTTCATCCACGTTGCGCCCTCACTCCCTTGTCCTTTTGTCCAGTTGACTACATCCCGCTCGCCACCCATCCATGAATAAACAAACTTAGGCTAAAAAGAACAATAGATTAATAAGGTTGGTAGTTAGTAAATAGGTTAATAAAGTTAGTGTAATTAGACCAATAAACTAAGTTAGTTTTGTTAGCAATTGATTAATTATTAATTAATTAATTAGCTAATAATTAAGTTAGTGTTTAGGTTAATTTAGGT
>ML787898.1:671472-688300 GCA_009831015.1 Picea engelmannii | reverse complement strand
ATCCTTGTGGTCAAATTAATCACATGGATTAATCTCAAGCATTTGCATTAAAACTAGTTCACCTTCCAACTCAACTTTGGACTATAAATACAAGCCTCCTCTTCGAATTTTAAAGAGATTCTTGGTGTTAAAGTTATGCTATTAAGATTTTTCCAAATATTAAGAAGACCATTGCTTCCAATGACATTTTATTGTGTTTCCTTACAATCATGCTGCCCATTTTTTCTATTTAAAGGGACATTTCATAAGGGGAATTGTTGTGAGTTTGCTACCACATTTAAGAGCTTACCTGAGGAATAAAAGAGCCCTCCCAGTGAGAGTATTGGGGTCAACAATTGCAAGTTTCTCTCCAAGTGATACATTTCATGTTTTATCTCCTTTCCATTGAATAATAAAGAATTTATTCTTTGTCCCCCAAAAGAATTGTACGAATCATTTAAATTCATTGTTTGAATAGCTTGTTATTTACTATACACGCTTAGGGGATAGATCATATTGCATTGTGTTAGCACTAGAAGTCACCCTCCGATTGTAGAGAGAATAATCCCAGTACCCATCAGTTTGTATGTCACAAATAATTTTAAAGAGGTCAAATGAGTGCAGACTCGAGAGGATGTCACTTTAACTCATAAAAATGGACGGGTATGAATAGGTAAGTGAGGTTTTGATCAACTTCAGTCAGTAAGTTGGATTAAATGTGAATAGAAGGAAGACTTGGTGAGGAGAATGTAGAGGTCTTCTATGGACATTAGGTCTTCCAACAGCCTAAGGACGAAAAACTCAAACACAAGATCCTCTTGGATTCAAAGTTTCAGAAACTGAAGTATATTTAAGAAACAGAGTAATAATAGCACAATGATCAAACATACATCACGATGCAGCTACAACAACTTGACTGGATCATCCATGCCCGAGCTCTTCAGTGTGAGAGGGAAAAAGATAGCAAAACGAACTGATTAAAACTGGTCACAATACTGTTGAAATCGAACCTTCATAACAACATCATACGACCCTCAATTGGATCCTCCATGCCCAAGTGTTCTAAAACATCTTTTACATAGAGATGGAAAGAAGTTGACTTATATTAAACAGCAAATCTCAAATCCTATTACATAACAGATAACCAGAGCTTTCATCAAAGCTTTACAATGCGGGAACCTAGCTCAACCATCGACCATAAAAAAATACTAAAACTACCTATATATACTCAAAAATGTTGCAACCAAAGCTTTGAGTTGGCGAGCCCCCTGTCAGACTGAACATTCACGCATTCTTCTGTCAGACGTGAGCTTCTGTCAGACGCAATCGTGTTTCAGTAGGAACCTACAGAAGAACCGACTTGTTTATAGTCCAGTTGGCTTTCCATTTATGTGGTGAGACAAGGTTTCAACCACCTCTCTCACTTCCATTAACTACTTCATTTGGATAGAGACAAGGCCTGACACCCATGAATGTTCCAGGTGGTGCCCACGACTTCTTCGAGTCAATCTCGGTGCCTCGAGGCCATGCATATATTCTTTTGTGACCAAATGCGATCACTTTCATCCTTTGGCGCAGCCCCTCTCCATCGCTCCATCTTCAATGTGACCTAGGGCCATGACCCTATGCAATTGTGTGACTACGGGCTTGACCAAGGGTGGTTTTAAAAAAAACCTCTTTTGTCCCCGCAATTCACCATGAACTGCCACGCATCCTTTTCCAAAAACCATGGTTCTGATTGCGGCCCGCCCTTCAAATTTTAAAACATGCACACCTTCTGACCCCGCAATGGAGCGTGACCATTGATATTGTGATTTGAAATGAGGCTTCCTGATTAACAGCCCAGCTCTGTCTCTTTAGATCGACAGATCAGATCTTCCCTCTTTGAATCAACAGCTGAGATCTGCTTCGTGAATTGACCTTCGGGAATTTCAATTCTCAAACCACATTTCCCTCTAAGAAAAAACTTTGGAGCTAAGGATCTGATGACACATGGAATTCTGGATTTGGATGGTCAAGATCCACTTCGGGTCTCCGAGACTTCGGGAAAATCGAAACTCAAATCTGGCTTACTTCTCCATGCGCTTTTACCCGAAGTTGTGGATATGATGACACGTGGGTCTGGCTGATTAATGGCTCGGATCCATTTCGGGCCTTTTGTTCTAGCACTATACTTCACGCAATTCTGAAACTCTGAATACTCGAGGGTCGCTAATCTGATCGTCACAGGGAATCTCCATCGTCGCAAAATTGAGCTCTGCATGGTGTGATCAGATGTTTCATGTGCAGACCACGAACTTGGACGACCTGCTGCCCTTAACAACTATATGTGATAACACATTGTTTTCTTATTGATAACATTTATCTACTCTCAACTATACATCATGTTAAGATAAAATTTTGGTGTGCACACACACACAAGAAAAACCCCATATGCAATTTCGTTGAAAATGTCTTCCAACTAGTCCAAAATTGTTGAGTTTTGTCTACTCATCCTCAATTGTCTGTTTTGAATATGATTGGAGGCCATTGACTTGGCCCTATTTTGGTGTCATGAGCCCCACGGCCCTCATTGGAACTTCTAGAAAATTCTCTTCATTTTGTGGTCATGATTATCTCTTTTTAATGGCTTGTTTCTTGGTCCTCGACCCTTGATCTTGCACCTCTATTGTTAGTGCCCCCCCTAGTTTTTCTAGTGACTATCTTCAAATCCTAGTAGATTAATTTTTGTGGCATGAACCACCTTACCTTAGCTCCCATGTGCTTTCCAATCATTGTCTCTCCATGGAAATGACAATTCCTTTAAGGCTAATGTGTTATCTTTATGGGATCAGTGCCCCTTCCATGTGCCCTTCACCACCCTCTTGTAATGGAAACTCCCTTGTGGCACCCTTTTTGTGGGATCCTCCAATATGGTTCATTGTTTTTTCTTGGAGCTATTGTGAACATTAGCACCATTATTCACATACAATCCTCCCATATGAGCCTTTACGTGTGGGATTCCCCACCACATAGAGAAAACTCCCTACTCACATGGAGAATTTTGTTCAACAATTATTAGATTACAATACCCACCAACCAAATAGAGAACATTTTCCATGTGTGGAAAAACACTTCAACCAAGGACATACCACGTGTGGTTGAACACCTCAACCAAGGACATGCCTTGTGTGGCTGAACACCTCAACCAAGGACCTGTCATATGGACCAACCACACCTTGACACATAGACAAAGTGACACATAAACCTGTCACATGGCACATTATCACATTTCATGCCATCAACTTGTTGCATCCCTTGCTATATGTCACCACCAGACATTACAACATCCCACCATGTGTCATCAGTATATATTGCCTCATCATCTACCATGTGACATCACTAGAGATTTCCACATCACCCACCATGTGTCATCACCAGATATTGCCACATCAACATTAGCCATGTTAATGTGCCACCTTGGCACCTTCTGCCCAATTAATCATTCCATGCTATCATTTTTTACCCACTTAGCAGTGCCACATCATTAACCTTAGGACCCCTCTCTATTGTAATTCTAAAATCAACACTTCAACTTCTAGATGTGATATCTCAGCCATATGACAATGCTTTTCAATGAATTTTGTTATTATTATAGATAGTTTTTTGAGCTCTTTGCATTGGTCCAGATATTTTCTACAAAATATGCCATCTTCCCTGCACATTCTTCTATTTTTATAAAATCACTATTTCAATCCTCATTTTGGAAGACTTCCTGAGGACTTAAATTCTACATCTGGACTTTGTTTTGAGTCACCTTTTTTTTCAAGTTACATATATTTTTCAAGATCTATGTAGTAATGTAATTAACTTCTTTTTATTCTACCTTCATTATTTCTAATTTGCAAAATGGAAACCAACCCTCCAGAGTTTCATTTAGCAAACATAAAATACTACTCATAGAAGTTCTATGAGGAGAACTTATTAAGGAGTAAAGGGATTTATTAGGATCATTATGGAGATAGATTAGCGACAATAGATAATGAGAAGCTAGAAAAATGGCTTATCATAAATGACAAAACAAGAGGATTAATTGGCACAGTAATATCTGGTGATTTGAAATCTCATATTTTTTACCTCGATACACCACAATATGTTTGGTTTAAATTTGACCAGTTATTTGGCAAAGTAAATATAACTTGATCTTATCAATTAGAAATCCTACCAATTGGACTCGATGCTATAGATTTTTTATGAATTGAAAATTATATCTACAAATTCAAGCAAGTGAGGCTTCAAAGTAGTGATTGTGGCATCGCTAAGCCTAATGATCAAGTCATGCTTGCTATTATTTAAAAGTTAAAGCACCATTTGATTTTTTTAGTATATACTTTTTATTCAATAAGAGATGCATTAGGTGATAACTATGTCATGCCTTCTTTCAAAACTTTTTGTGAGTAATTAATAGGAGAGAAATTCAATCTCTTAAAGTGCATTGGCACTCGATACAAGTTCAAAACATAAATCCTTGGTGGTTCAAACTAGCAAGGGTCCCAAAATTTTCAAGAAGTAGTCGATAGGATCAAAACCACCCAAAAGCACCAAGTCCACTTCAATGTTTCCTTCTCCAAATTCAAACATGGTATAAAATTCTAACAAGGGAGAAAAATGAAGGAGAAGACACCTACTCATAAGTGTTCAATCTCTAGCAAGGATGGGATTCTAGATACTCATTGTTGGAAGAAGACAAACATTGGAGGAAACAATAAAGAAATTCAACATTAAGTTACACTCATCCTCTTCTTCCACTTCTAAATCTCATGCATGCACTTTCTACTATAACATGTAATCCTCATAATTAGTGGATTTTAGATTCATTGGCCTCTCATCATATGGCCAATAGTAAGACTTTGTTTTCTATCATTGATGATTGTACTAGCCAACATTTTTTTGTTGGTGATGTTATCGCACAATCTGTACTTGCCCAAAGCCCGAGGCAAGTGAGGCAAGATTGGCGTAACAATGGGGTGACTTATCATTGTCACCTTAATAGGAAACCCCTTTATGTTTAGGAGTATATCAATATTACCCCAGGGGAGACATCCCCAGTGACCTAAAGGGATGATGAAAATAAAGCAAGGATGCAAGAATACCCCCCTCTCACTAGTCACTCAAGTTTAAAGGGTTTTAGGTCTTTGGGAGATGAAGCAAGAGTGTAAAAGAAGTGTACCTACCCAGAACAAGACAACAAAGGAAAAATATGGCAACTTTCAAGTACCAAATGATGTTAGTGCTTCATAAGACCATGAAACTTTCAAAAATAATCTAGCTGATATAAATATGAAGCAATATAAAAGTTTATAACAAAAATAAGTATTTTGTAACAGCTGCCATAAATATGCCTTGGAATTGCTTGAAAAGACAATGAAAAGGTAGCTTTAACTAGGCAGAATGATAATCAATTGTCACAAGCAACTTTAGCAATGTCTAGCTAGAATTAAATGTTGATTTTGCAGAGAATTTGTTGCAGTTAGATGATTGTAGCAATATTTTGTAACAACAACAAGTTCTAGTGCTCAGAATTGCAAGAAAACACCGTGTAAACTTAGCATAAATCTAGTAGATTGTTTGGAAATTCTTACAAGCAATTTATGAATGAGTTAGGTGCAAGTTATGTAAATGTATGCAGCAAATTAATGTATATTAGTATGGTTGTAGCAAATATTTGCAACGACAGCAAGTTAACTAGTGTAATACCCATGTTTCCCCCAGTTTGTAAATATAACTATAACTGACCAAGAGACTAGGGTGGACTAAATATGTGTGAATGTTTGATTTGATGAACCCTTGTATAAAAGGGTCAATGTATGAATTTTTGTTATTAATAGAATTTGAATATGTGTTGCACAACTACTGAAAGGGGGGAAGTTTTCCAAGATAGACCATAGATGATATGAGAGAGATGGTGAAGGGAGACCAAGTATGGTTGAATTGACCCTCACCAGACTAGTACCTATTGGGTGTAATTTCTCCATAGTCCTCTGACTCGGAAATGAATTACCAGTCAGGCTGGTAGTTGGAAGGTCATCCTCAAGAGTTAATGAGTAGATCGGGCAGGGTACCCATCTGTAAGGATTCCAAGCCTGACCACAAATTGGGATTCGGACCCACACAACCTTGTTGAGGAAATAAAGGAGGTAATTCGGGGATAGAGACAGATATGGGAGATAGCAGAGTAGATAAAAACACTCTCCTAAGAAGAGCAGTGAACAGACTTTGATTCTAAATTTGAAAGAAAAAGTTGAGCAGTAAGATCGATCTGGCTGTAAGAAGCCATGGTAAAGGTTTGGATACAAGTTGGTAAACAAGGTTGATGAGTGACAAGGAAGTACTCATGTAGACCTCCTTGCTTGGAGCAGAGAAAACCAGTTGCCAAGTTCCTATGGGAGAAGGAGAGTAACCTTTGTCCCCGACTGTTGTGGAGCAAAGAGAAAGAATCTCTCTCTGAGCATCATGGTCTAGCTCGGGGGTGGCCAATGGTAAATCCAGTAGGAGTGGTTGTGCCTATGGTTGGGAGGAAACAAGCACCCCTTTCAGTAGTTGCTTCAAATTTTCCAATTCTGATAAGTATTTTTTTACTTTGTGTATTATATTGAATGTGATGATGAAATGTATGTGTTTATGGTTTAGTCTCTCAGTATTTGAACAGTTATTAGAAAATCTTTGTGATTTATTTAAACTGTTGTATCTATATGATATTTCAATTTATCTTAGTTTTGTTGCTATATAGTCATGAGATATGAATCCACATGGGAGACGGGGTATGATCGATTGAAACGCCTAAGCCCTGCCAACCCTGTGAAGTTTACCTCAGCAGGAATGTTAAGTCTGAATTCTATGGGAGACGGGAATTTTTCCCTTAGACTATTCACCCATCTAACTGAGGGCTCGTTCCTGGGTCCTTAACCCAATTACTGTTAAAGGAGTAGTGCTTAGTTCGTAGAATTTCCAAAGAATCCATGTTACCAGGGTCTGGGAACCCTGCACTAGTCCAAAAGGGGATAACTCTTTCGGCTTCGGGACTTTGGGACTTGTGATTCCACAATCCTCAAAAGTAGTCGAAGGCCGAAGTCATGAATCAACAAGGCTCGTCGATCTGGTGGGTCCAAGGTATATCTACTTCGGGAGAATATGAGTTGTCTAGCGTCGAAACTCCCGAACGTCGGAGTCGTAGAGTGAATATGGACCATCTAAAAGGAAGGGAAACATGTACATAGATCATTGATCATCCAGGGGTCTAGGTATTTGGTGGTATAGGCACACGTGATTTTCCCCAAAGCTCTACAAGTTGGAGTAAATCCTAGTCGTAGAGGTTAGGTATACATGTCGATAGATCTGGCGTGGTCCGGAGGGGAAGCCAGGAGATACACGTCGAACTCCAGAAATGTCGAGTTGTCGAAGTAACCAGGACCATTGGATGAACGAGTGCATGGCAAGAGATCCTGTGGTCTGGAGACTTTGTACTTTGGAGGATTTTGGCTAAGGGTTTTCAAGGTGTGAAAACCGCATAAGTCGCGAACGTCGAAGTAAATCTCGACCATTGGTAAAAAAAATACATGTGGCGCAAGATTCGAGAGTCTGGAGACTTAGATCTTCGGGGGGTTTGCATCGAGAGAATTCGGTAAGCGTCGAAGCCCAAAGTTGCGAAGTTATGAGGATTGTATATCTATGGATCTATGTGGAATCTTGTGGACCATTAGATTGAAGGACCGAGCAGTATCATTCTATGATTACGTGGATTGATGACATCATTCGAGGTGACATGGACCCACATTATGCATGCCACGTGTCACCTAGTTTTGGACGATTCACATACCATTGTGCATGTTAGAGCATGACAATTGTCACCCCTTGACCCTTGTCATGTGTTGGTTCCTAGTTTGTGCACACCTGGACAACGTGGCTGGTGACGTATACGAGACTCCAGGAGTTTGGGTAACCTCGCGAGTTCGGGGATTTTAGGGCATATTATAGTTTAGAAACAACAAACCCAAAACGTCGAACGTCGATCGTCAAAGGGCCAAGTCCACATGGCGAGATATCGTGAGTTCAAGAGTTTGGGAAAAGTGTGGTAAAAAGAAAGATTCAACGAGAATCGTAGATCACCGAATGTCGAACTTCAAAGGGATAGGGGAACGTAGTGAGATTACGGGAATTTGGGGATTAGGATATAGGAATGTTCGACGTCGAACGTCGAAGACCTTTTTAAATGTAGATCTCAGTGGAGGGTGTGGACCATTGATCCCCTCCATTGTTCGGTGATCTGAGAATTTGACAACACTTTGGAACTTCCGAAGTACAGGAACCTCCGAAGTGTCGAAACCTTTGCTAATGTGGGCTCTTAGCTCCTAGTTTTCAGCCCGAGGTCACGAGGAAGACCCCGTTATTTGGTTCAAGTGCATGGTAAGAGATGTAAGTTTCAAGGAGGTTGATTAAAGGGTTTTTCTTAAGTAAGGGACCGAAAATAAACTAGGTAAAGAGAAAATTTGATGCCCTTCCCCAAGAAAGGCTATATAGGGGTTGGGTGTGTTACAAATTGGTATCAGAGCATGGCAACAAAACTTTTCCTGCTTGGGCTCATGCACGAGTCGCATAAAAATATTATTATAGAATGTATAGGGCAACTCCCTACCTTACCCCCCTTTTATAAGAAACTTGTATGAACCTCTACTTAAGAGAGGAACGACACCTTCTACTTTTGATAGATATTTTGAAATTCTTCATTGTAGGTTTCTAATGTTTCCAAATAAAGAATTGACTTCATATTGCAATGATATGTGTTGTTCATGAATTGGTAGATTAGTAACTAACAGAAAATGTTTTATCTGCACTCAAGCAATCAGTGAATAACAAGAGAACTACAACGTAAAGGATGGTGACACATTAGGAGTTGGGGGAGAGATCCCACAATAGAGAGGAAGAATCTGATGAAAGGAGGGTGGTGGAAACCCCTCCAAATTTGGTCGAAATGGTAAGAAGCCTTATGGCAGAATTACAAAGTTATAAGGTTGCAAATGAAAGGTTGATCAAGAAGTAGGAAAAGCAGACAGAAATTAATGCAGTCCCACTACAAAGTCTATCAGATATACAAAAGAAAACGCAACATGATCTAGTGGTCAGTCATGTAGACATGCATCATACTAAGAAAAATCGAAGTCCACTGAAATACAGAAGCATGGTCCTGAAAGTGGCCACACCAGGAGGACACATCAAAGAAGGCCCAACATGGAGCCAAGAGACATTCAAAGGAAGATTCCTCTAGTGAGGACACTGACAACTCCAAGGAATCTTTTAGTGGCAAAACTAGTTCCCATTCTCAGACAAGAGGAAAGAAGAGGAAACATTCCAAGAGTCGTGACCCTAAAGAATTAAAGAAAGCTAAAATACCCACCTTCAATGGAGAGATTAAGAAGGGTGAAGAAGAAGAATTTTGGCTACTTGGTTTGAAGAAGTACTTCAGAGTCCATGACTAATCTGAAAACTTAAAGTCTCGGATAGGCATTTTCAACCTAAATGGGAAATCTTCCATTTGGTGAAAGGACCTTAGGAATGTGAAAGGAGTCCATGAGAAGGACTTGTCATGGAAACAATTTGAGAAATACTTCAAGAAGAAGTACTTGTCAGAAAAGTAATTTGATCGAAAGACCAAGGAATTATATGAACTAAAGTTGGCACAACTCACCATAGATAAGTATATCAACAAATTTCTGGAGATGATGAGGTATGTGCCCTACAGAAAATATGAAAAGGAAAATATGCAACGATTTATAAGTGGCTTACCTCAGTCCTATTGGGACATAATTGAATTTGATAAGACAAATACCTTAGAAGATACTATTCGAAAAGTAAGGTATTTCTATGAGCAATTCAAGAGTAAGACAGAACCCTATGAAGACTGGAAGAATAAAAACAATTCAAAATCCAAGAACAAGGGGTTTAAACCCTCAAAATTTAAGAACGTTGGTAAGAGATTTAGCATGATCCTTCCTACCAAAAGTGTGTATCAGGAAAATTTTCCATCCCAAAGTTAAAATAAACCATTCAGAGCATCTCCAAGTAAGACTAACAACATGAAGAGATAAACCTTGAAATGTTGGGGTTGTGGAGAGGAAAATCTGCTGAGGGATTGTTTTCATAGGCAACATAACCCCGGAAGGGTCTACAATTTCCAAGAGGCTACGATGATCAATTATGTGGCTAGGAGCATGCCACAAATTTATCCAGCCTTGGATAATAGACAAGCTGACCACCAAGCTTCAGTGGTGGAGATGGAAGGTACGATTGGAAACCATCTTGTTTCCATTTTAATTGACCCTGGTTCTAATTTGAGTTATGCTTCCCCTCAAACTCTTGAGAAATGTAAATTGAAAAAAGTTAAACATGTTAAATCATGGATGGTACAACTAGCCACTCGAACCAAAAGAAAAGTAACAGAGGTCATACCATCATGTCAATTTGTCATGTGTGGGTTGCCCACCCAAGAAAACCTAAACATACTTCCTCTAGGATCTTATGACATGTTGATTGGCATGGACTGGTTGGTTGCACACAAAACAAAGTTGGACTATTATAGTAAAACTTTGGAGTGTGAAAATGAAGAAGGAAGGAGGGTAACCCTACAAGGGATTCAAAAGCATGTCTTAGTGAGACAAATATCAACCCTCCAAGTGAAGAAGTATTGTAGAAAGGGATGTCTCTTGTATGCAATACAAGTACTAAAATCTGTTGAGAGTGACAAACCTAGCCTAGAGGACCTATTGGCCCTTGGTTATGGAAGCAAGCGAATATCAAGGAAGAAAAGGAAAAATGTGAACTTCGCGGAAGACACGGTGACTGTTATTGGGTCAAAGTGAGAAAAAGAGCAGAAAAGACGGAGCAAAGTAAAAGGAAGCAAGTTGTTGGATGAGGAGATCAAGGATGATAGATCAGCAAGGAAGAAGGATCATGGACAACTCAGCAAGCGGGAAAAGACACTATTGGATGCTTTGGAGCACCGCGCGAGAAGGAAGGAAAGATAGGTTGGTGAAGCCCTGAAAACGTTGGTCAAGTTGACCTAGGGTTTTGGTATCTAGGGTTTTGACACCTATGTTTTCGATCTAAGGCTATCGGTGAGCTATTGTTATGTATAAATAAAGGTCTAAAGGACCTGGGTTGGGTTGGTACTATATTGTCGTTGATCTAGTTGTATTGTTGATGTGAGTGATTATTGTAATGTGAGAGAGAAATGCTAAGTGTGAGAGCCTTTCTGGTTTTGTAAGATATTTATCTGGGTGTGAAGGTCAAGTCATGTAGCTAGGTGCTCAGGAAGGGGAGAGGAAGAGAGAAGGAGAAAGAAGATCTACCATCTGAGAGCGCAGACAAGAACTATACGCTTTATCTTAATATATCATAAGCACATTTTTGTGGATGTGGCCCTAGAGAGAGGGTGAACCACGTATCTCTTATTTCGTATGTGTGATTGATGCTTGATCTTTGTTGTTGTTATTCTATTATTTCAATGTTGTGTTAGATCAGATCTAAATCTGTGCGGAGTAGATCTAGTATGACAAGTGATTTATGCGTGTTGCAGTGTTATGATAATAGATCCACTTGATATTCCCCTTGGTTGTAGACATCTTTTTCCTGCAACCCCCTCATAGTTGCTTCGGGTGAGACTGCATCTGCCTCACAGGTGCTGCCGAAAGGGCCAGTAACTAGGGCTTGTTGGTATGCTCTTGGAGCCGAACCCTGGGTCTGCCCTTGTGCCAACAAATGGTTCCATTGTTGGGATAGCAATCTTCTTGAGGGAATGTCAAGGTGGGCCATCAAAGACAAAGATTCAAAATTTGATAGAGGATCAAGAAAAGGACTTCGTTGAAGCCCAGAACAAGAACCCTAATCTGAGTACATAGGATTGGCTAGGAAGGTATATCTTCACCGATATACATGAGATATTCTTTGGAGGAATCCATTAGGAGTTGTCTGAGTGGTTGTCTAGGTTAGCAGATACCCAGTTCGAGATCAGATCTAGACCTCATGTGGTTTGGACATCAGCGTTGATCCAAAAGGTCAAGAGAGTCGATAACGCCATGTCACAAGCAGTAGATCACTAGTTCGATAGCACCATTGGAGGGTACATCACCGAGTTTGTTGTTGACAGAGTAGAATCGTATATCCAAGCCAAGAGATATTTCTTCAAGGGACCCAGAGAAAAAAATTTACATTTTCTGAAGTTGAGAATCAAGATGTTATTGCATGAAAAGCACATCTTGAAGATAGAGTAGATTGGTTGGATTTGAAAAGGCTAATGTTCAAGAATTCAGACAATGATAGCGACACAAAAGTTGGACATATGCGCAGTGGGAGAGTATTCATAGAAATTCATTTTGCGAACCTGTTCAAGCAAAACTACGGGGACGAGGGTTTCTATAGTGGAGAAGAATCAGATCTGACAGACGAGGAGCATTCAGAACCTGTTAGGGCAGAGGAAGGGAAAGCTTAAGAAATTCACCAGGACGAGCCAGAAACCTTAGGAACAACACAGACCGCTGAAGTAAGTACTATTAATCCTCTTGTTGTTTCAGCAACACTAAGTAATCAAAATAGTCAGAGTCACCAGAGTCCTCAAAGTACTATTACTAGTAGTTCGGAATATACTCAGACAGGAAACCTAGGAAACCTAGGAAGATCTATGGCAGATGAGATGAAGCTCCCTATCTTTATGGGAGATGGATCTGAAGATCCTGATCAACACTGGTTTCTATGTGAAGCCATATGGAATATTAAAAATGTCATCGACGAAGCTGTCAAAAGAACCCATTTTAGCACTACTCTAAGAGATCGCACGCTGAGTTGGTACATGAAGCTTGTCCAAGGACTTGTGTAGCCTAAACTACTGAATGAGATCAAGAATGTGTTGATTACAGAGTTTAAGAAACCTAAGTCGGAGTCACAATGTATTACATAGTTGAAATAGATCAAGCAAAAGGTAGCCAAACTCGTTTGGGAGTTCGATCAGAGATTCAAGACCTTAACAGGCCGATTGAATTTCTAGATCCCGGATGAGCAGAACAAGGAATGGTTCATTGTTTCCATGTTACCGCACATCAGAGTTCCCTTGATGCAGCAAAAGATTGATTCACAGTCTGAGGCACTAGAGATCACCATGAAGCTTGAATCAGCCCCTATGGGAGAATCCAGCTCAGGTATGAGCTAGATCCTGAGTCAACTAACTAGTTCGTCTTTGTAGGTCGAAGACATGAAGAAGGATAAGGGAAAAGACAAAATAGAAGACATATGGTGTGTCAGATGAAAATCAGAAGGCCATGACAAGGATCATTGTCCCCTATTCCATGAATACTTGGCTTATGGAGCTCCAAGCCCCCTGAAGCAAGTCACACTACCCTGGTGCGAAGTATGCAGAAATCGACATCGCCCTAGTGAGTGATATTACATGAAAAAGTATGCTCAGACACCCACAAACTTGTATTGCACATTCTGTAAGTCATTAGGGCATGATGATAGATATTGTAGAGCTTATGATCTCATGCATGAAAGGTCAAGAGACATATACAAAATTCAAGGCGAAGTACAACAAGAAGGAAACACTACGCAGTACAACTCTCCAGGAAGAGGAAACTTCAATCCTCGCAGTGGATTCAGGGGATGAGGATGAGGTATCGGTCGAGGTTGAGGACAGATAATCTGATATAACTGCACACAGCCAAGACATTTAGCAAGGGACTGTTAGAACCCTTGTACCACTTGTAGTTATTGCAATTTTGTCGAGCATGTTATTGAGGACTGTCCAGTATTTTTGACTAAGCTTCAGGAAAGATGAGGACCTCAGCAGAACCCGCAAATATAGTTAATCAAAGAAGAACCCCAAGGAGAAAACCCTAGAGTCATTGTTATCACTCGAGGAGGCGCTGCTATAGGGGAGGGTAGAATGACCCAGGGAAAGATCACATAAGACTCAGGAATCAAGAAAGATACAGAGAAGACCCAAACTTTTGATGCAAAGAAAGAAAGACAAATATTTGAGGAAGCAAGACAAGAGTTCAAAGAAGATCAAGGTTCTTCATCAAAGACACGACCAGAAATAAAGGAATATGGAATGCCTCGGGCATTCGATCAGTCTGATTCACCTAGAGACGGAAAAGGGGTAAGTAAACTTGTTAGTTTCTTGTATACGTTTATAGAGATGATTAAAGATGGGAAAGCCATACAAGAACTGCAAAATTTGGTCAGACAGTATGATATAGGAAGGGTAGACCCCTCACTAAGAAAATTAGTACATCATCTATCCAAGAGGAGGAGGACAAATAAAGAACTACAATTGAATGCTCAGATTGGCAAGTATGATATCGACTATGTGGTCCTAGACTTAGGGTCGAAGTTCAATGTCATGATGAAGAAAACTTGGGCACTAATGGGAAAACCGAAGTTGATTTATTCCCCTATCAATATTAGGATGGATAATCAGAAAGTTGTTATCCCATTTGGACGATTGGAGCATGTCCCTGTGGACATCGACAGAGTTAGAATGTTTGTAGATTTTGAGGTAATTGAGATAGTTGATGACAGTTTTCCTTACCTAGCCCTATTAGGAATTTGATTGGGCCTTCAATAATTCTAATGTTGTTGATTTAAAGAAAAGACGTATGAAATTTGAAAGTGATGGCCTTAGGGTCATTGCACATTTAGATCCAGATGAAATTCAGTGATACACAGATCCCATCAGAGAAGAAGACCACGCATACGAACTGGAAAACATCTACAAACTAACCGCCAGACAGTAGGATTACATCAATCCTACAGCTGATGGGAATCTAAGCTGGCGAAGTGACAGCACTTGTTCATCAGATTCAGAAGAAGCATTGGAGAACTGGCAGAACCAGATGTATGAAGTATCTACCAGAAGATGTGCTAGATTAACCAGAGAAGTTCGCTGGATCGGCACAACAGTAAGTAACTTACCCACATTTGATGGCTTGAATCCTTTAGAAGCATTCCTCTCAGAATTTTAAGCAAGTGTACCAACACCACAGAGATTGCTATCAATGGATGAGGCCCTGAAAGCCACACCAGCAAGATGGTGGTGGACACACAAAAGTAATATTACAAATTGGATACAATGTTGTACGTTGATGACAGCGCGGTTCTTAGCACAAACAGAAAGTTGCGAAGTAAGGTACACAGGTCGAAGTTGCCCAAAGGACCATGTGTGAAGCTGTGAAGAGGCATGGAGCAACATTCCTCGAGAACAGTGGGTGCACAAATTTATTAACACGTTGTAAACTACCCCTATCAACTCGTACCTTCAATCGGAGTTGTGCCTCATCACTACAGATTGGGAAGGTATGACTTAGAATTTTGTAACCACCATCTTATTTGAAATTCAAAATCCTTCAGTCGATCAAGCATTACAGATTGTGAGACAGAAATTATTTGAGGAGGCTCCTAGCCTCCCTTTGGAACAAGAAGAGGACAAATGGACTGCGCCTCTCCAGAAACTGCAAAGTTGTTATAACATCAATGCCGATGAAGATGATGATCTGAGGAAGGTGAACATCACCGAAACAGAAGGCCAGAGAGACGTGGAAGGACCGGGAGTTGAGCTACCATTTATTGGACAACCAATCAAGATTAATAAAGTCAATATTGGGATAGAGGAGACACTGAAGCTTGCCAATGTCGGAGATTATTGGGATGTTGCTACCATTGACAAGATTACAAAGTTGTTGCACGAATATCAGGACTTGTTTCCGACCAAGTTCACTGATATGAAAGGCATCAAAGGGCCTATGGGAGAGATGAGGATCCCTTTGAAACCAGATGCAAAACTAGTCAAACAAATACCTTACAGGTTGAACCCTAAATATAAGGAGAAAGTGAAGATCGAGCTTGACAGAATGTTGGAAGCAGGGATTATAGAACTTGTCAAGTAGTCAGAGTGGATTAGACCTATGGTGGTGCAAGAAAAGAAGACAGGTGAGATCAAGATCTGTGTAGATCTCATGAATATGAACGATGCTTATTTGCATGACCCCTTCCCTACACCATTCACTAACGAAGTATTAGATAACGTGGGAGGCCAGGAGGTAAATTCTTTTATAGATGGATTTTCAGGATACCATCAGATCCAGATTGCCAAGGAGGATCACCATAAGACCACATTTTCCACAGAATGGAGGTTCTACCAATATACAGTGATGCCATTTGGATTGAAGAATGCCCCAACCATCTTTTCCAGGGTGGTGGTCGAAGCATTCAAAGATTTTTTGCATAAATTTCTAGAAGCATATTTTGATGACTAGACTGTTTTTAGTTTGTTGAAAAATCATATTGAATGTCTAAGGCTAATGTTGGACAAATGTAGGCAGTGTCAAATTGATTTGAATCTCAAGAAGTGCATATTCTTATCACCATTTGGAGTGTTATTAGGTCATATTGTATGTAAGCAGGGATTGCTGGTAGATCCATCTAAAATTTCCATTATCCTTGATCTGCCACCTACCACTTCAGTCAAACAATTACGCACTGCGATGGGACATACTGTTACAGGTATGAACTAACTGAGAGGGGGGGGGTGAATCAGTTAGTGTAGATTATTAACAATTTACTCTCATTTTTAACTTTGAATCATGAATCTTAGTGGCAGTGAGTCTTTACTGTGAATTCTAGAATTATAAACATAAAGCAGATAGTATAAAGAACAACAATCACACACAGCATTCATTCACAAGTATGAGACACAGATTTTTCAAGAGGAAACCCAACCAGGGAAAAAACCTCATCTTCTTAAGATGTTCAGCAAGCTTCAACTTCG
>ML787898.1:653231-669874 GCA_009831015.1 Picea engelmannii | reverse complement strand
TTCCAGCATTCGTGTTCCAGCATTCGTGTTCCAGCATTCGTGTTCCAGTATTCGTGTTCCAGCATGCGTTTTAGCATCTACGTTTCAGCCTCTGTGATTCATTATTTGTGTTTCAGCATCTACGTTTCAACATCTGTGATTCAGCATTTGTGTTTCAGCATCTACGTTTTCAACATCTGTGATTCAGCATTTGTGTTTCAGCATCTACGTTTCAACATCTGAGATTCAGCATTTGTGTTTACCATACACAATCGATTGCCAGCAATGACAACCTTGATCATCTGCGTCATCTCTGCTGTAGCCATATTTCCAACACATACTGGATATTACAGGAAATTCATCAAATGATATGCCAAGATTACAGCGCCCATGGAGAAGATTCTGAAGAAAGACTGACAGTTTAGCTAGACAGAAGAATTCCAACAGAGCTTCGACACATTAAAACAGAAGATGGTTACTGCACCCATTCTGGTTTTTCTGGATTGGAGTAAGGAGTTTCATGTGCATGTCAATGCATTGTCCATTGCATTGGAAACTGTGTTAGCACAACCAGGGACAGGATACATTGACCACTCGTTAGCCTTTTCTGTAAGAAGTTATCAACAACAGAAATTAACTACACCACTACTGAGAGAGAAGGGTTAGCCATGGTGTATGCACTGCAAAAATTCTGCCACTACTTGTTGGGAGGACACTTTAAAATGTTTACAGCTCACTCCACGCTGAAATACCTAGTTAACAAGCTAGTGTTGTGGGGGAGAATATGCAGATGGCTTATGCTGTTTCAGGAATATGATTTTGAAATTGTGGTTAAACCAGGAAGAATGAACAAAGGTCCTGACCACTTGTCGAGGTTGGAACATGGCGAAGACCCACCAGTTTGGAGGATACACTATTGGATGCACAACTGCTAGCCATTAGAAATATTGATGATCACTTCATAGACATAGTCCAGTTCCTGTGAACAGGAATGACACCTAGTGAGTATACAATTCCCCAGAAAAAAACAACTAGTGGTGCAGGTTGTAGGCTTTTAAATTATAGTTGGACAACTATACAAGATGGGACCTGATGAGATACTAAGGAGATGCATTATGGATACCAAGAGACCATTGATCCTCGCAGAATATCATGATGTCATCATAAGAGGACATTACGCAGGGAAAGAAACTGCGTAGAAGGTTCTGAGAGATGGCCTTTGGTGGCCTACCTTACACAAAGATGCTAAAGATTATTCCAGAGCCTGCGATGTATGCCAAAGAGTTGGGAAACCATCCAGAAGAGATGAAATTCCATTAGCACCATATTTGACCCTCCAAGCCTTCAATAAATGGTACATTGATTTCATGGGACCTATAAATCCACCAGGGAAGCGCACAGGAGGAAGGTACATCATTATTGCGACAGAATACTTAACTAGATGGGTCGAAGCCAGACCAGTTAAGGATTGTAGTGCAACTACAGCTACGTGCTTTATATTTGATGACATCATAACTAGGTTTGGATGCCCCAAGATCCTTATGAGTGATCAAGGCACACATTTCATTAATAATACAGTTGAAGCCTTGACTGGGGAATTTGCAGTCCACCATCAAAAGATCACACCTTACCATCCTCAAGAAAATGAAATAGTTGAAGCATTCAACAAAATCTTAGAGACAGCACTGACGAAGATTTGCAGTATGAACAGGGATGACTGGGATTTAAGAGTACCAGCAGTACTGTGGGCCTATAGAACCACTTGCAAGAAATTAACAATGCAGATCCCTTTCAAGTTAGTTTATGGCCTTGAATTTGTTGTCCCAATGGAATACTTGGTACCAAGACTAAGAATTGTTGCCTTTACAGGTATGGATGACACTGGTGTTGTTCAGGAAAGGCTCACATAGTTGGTTGAACTAGAAGAAGACAGATTTATTGCAGGATTCCATCTGCAAGTACAGAAGGAAAGGGAGAAGGCCTATCATGACAGGCACATGAAGAAGAAGACATTTAAGCAAGGTGACTTGGTGCTGATATATGGCAGTAAGTTCCTGAAGCATCCTGGGAAATTCAAAACGCATTGGCTTGGGCCATTCAAGATTGCTTGTGTTACAGAAGGAGGATTTGCACAGCTGAATACTTTGAATGGAGAATGGAAGGAAGGTTTGGTGAATGGGAGTCGGTTGAAGTTTTACTATGACAACCAGATGCCTCGCAGCTCTCAGTAAAAGCATGAATAACAGGGTCTAGGTACCAGGTGCAGTTGAAACTGGGTACCAGACACAAAAAAGACAGTCTGCACAAGGAAGGAAAGGAGGCATAGAATCAAAAGCAAAGGCTGCATTGTGCAGTCTAAAGTTGAAGCAAAGCACAAGGATAAAATTTGAAGTGCCTTGGGATGAGTCACAGATGAGTGTTGGGGGCTTGTTGGCCCCTGGTTATGGAAGCAAGCGAAGATAAAGGAAGAAAAGGCAAAATGCAAACTTCGTAGAAGACACAGTGACTGTTATTGGGTCGAAGTGAGCAAAAGAGAAGAAAAGACGGAGCGAAGTAAAAGGAAGCAAGTTTTTGGACAAGGAGATCAAGAATGACATATCAGCAAGGAAGAAGGATTGTGGAAAACTCAGCAAGCAGAAAAAGCCACCATTGGATGATTTGGAGCACCACATGAGAAGGAAGGAAAGATAGGTTGGCGAAGCCCTGAAAACGCGGGTCAAGTTGACCTAGGGTTTTAGACACCTAGGTTTTTGACCTAAGGTTGTCGGTGAGCTATTGTAATGTATAAATAAAGGTCTAAAGGACCTGGGTCGGTTTGGTACGACATTATTGTCGATCTAGTTGTATTTTTGATGTGAGTGATTATTGTATTGTGAGAGAGAAGTGCTAAGTGTGAGAGCCTTCTAGTATTGTAAGATCTTCAGCTCGGTGCGAAGGTAAGTCTTACAGCTGGGTGTGCAGGAAGGGGAGAGGAAGAGAGAAGGAGAAAGAAGATTTTCCAACTGAGAGCACATAACAGAACTGTACGCTTTATCTTAATATATCATAAACATAGTTTTGTGGATGTAGCCCTAGAGAGAGGGTGAACCACGTATCTCTTGTGTCGTATGTGTGATTGATGCTTGATCTTTGTTGTTGTTATTTTGTTATTTCATTGATGTGTTAGATCAGATCTAAAGTTGTGCGGAGTAGATCTAGGTTGACAAGTGATTTATGTGTGTTGTAATGTTATGATAATATATCCACTTGATATTACCCTTGGTTTTAGACATCTTTGTCCTGCAACCCCCTCATAGTTGCTTCAGGTGAGACTGCATCTACCTCGCAGGTGATTCTAAAAGGGCCAGTAGCTAAGGCTTGTTGGTGTGCTCTTGGAGTCGAACCCTGGGTTTTCCCTTGTGCCAATAGGACCATCCCATATTAAGAGAATATAAATATGTATTCACAGAAGAGGTACTAGGACTACCTCCAAGAAGGGAAATTGACTTTTCAATAGAACTTGTACTGGGAGCAGTGCCAATGTTTAGAACACCCTATAGAATGAGTACACCAGAGCTAGTTGAGCTCAAAACTCCAACTCAAGGAGATGTGGGACAAAGGCTACATCAGCCTAGTGTGTCTCCATGGGGAGCACTAGCCTTGTTTGTGAAAAAGAAAGATGGCACACTCAGACTGTGCATAGATTATAGACAACTCAATAATATGACCATCAAGAATAAGTATCCCTTACCAAGGATTGATGACTTGTTTTACCAATTAATGGGTGCTACCATCTTCTCCAAGATTGACTTGAGGTATGGATACCATCAGTCTAAATTAAAGATGAATATATCCACAAGACAACCTTTAGGACAAGATATGGTCACTATGAATTTGTGGTGGTGCCATTTGGGCTTACCAATGCACCAGCCACTTTTATGTGCTTAATGAATAATGTATTCAGAAATTTCTTGGATAGGTTTGTATTGGTTTTCATTGATGATATCCTAATCTATTCAAAAAATAGAGAAGAGCATGAAGAACATCTCAAGCTAGTACTCCAGGTACTAAGAGAACATCATCTCTATGATAAGCTCAGTAAGTGTGACTTTTTCCAGAAACAAGTCCACTACCTAAGCCATGTTATTTATGAGGAAGGAGTGGTAGTTGACCCTGACAAGATTAAATCCATCATGGATTGGCCTACCCCAAAGGATGTATTTGATATCAGATCATTTATGGGCTTGGCAGGATACTATAGGAGATTCATAAAAGTATTCTCCAAAATTGGTTACCCAATCACCTCCCTATAGAAAAATGGGGTTAAATTAATTTGGACATCGGAATGTGAAGAAATATTTCAAGATCTGAAATACCTTCTAACCAATGCATCTGTGTTGAATATTGCAAACCCAAACAAGGACTTCTTTGTGTGTACATATGCCTACAATGAAGGGCTCAGAGGAGTCCTTATGCAAGAAGGACATGTGATTTGCTACGAGTCCATAAAATCGAATGAGAACGAAGTCAATTATTTGACCCATGATATGGAATTGGTTTCCATAGTGCATGCTTTAAAGATGTGGAGGCATTACCTCCTAGGTAGGAGATTTGTACTTATGACAGACCATAGTGGATTGAGGTATTTGTTTGACCAACCAAAACTCAATGTGAGACAAGTTGGGTGGATGGATCTCCTTAGTGAGTTTGATTTTGAAATAAAACATATCAAAGGAAAGGATAATGGGGTGGTTGATGCCCTTATTAGAAGTATGAAATTAGTTCACTTGGCAGTTGTAAGCGCCAGTAAATCAAACATCAAAGAGAGGGTCAAAACTGCACAAGAGACGAATGCATTTTTCAAGACCGTGACATCATACCTAAAGCAAGAGCCCACAAGGATGAAGTATGAAGGTTATCAGATGCTTAATGATGACATGATGACTTACAAGGGTAGATTATACATTCCAAATTATGAGGACTTGAATAGGTTCATAATGGATGAACTACACAAAAGAACATATATCGGTCATCCTGGTTATCATAAAATGATCACAGCCACTAGGAAACTATTCTATTGGCCTAGACTGTAAAAGGACATAGTTGATTACTTAGATAAGTGTCTAGAATGTCAGCAATCCAAGGTAGAGCACCGTCACCCAGCAGGGCTATTGCAGGCCCTAACAATTCCTGAATGGAAATGGGAAACCATCTCCATGGATTTCATCACAGGATTACCAAGATCAACCAAACATAATGATGCCATCATGATAGTTGTGAACAAACTGAGCAACGTTGCTCACTTCGTACCTATCAAGTCAAATTGCAAGGAAATAGATATTGCCAACATCTTCATGAAAGAGATATTCAGACTGCATGGCATGCCTAAGGAGATTATATCTGACAGAGATACAAAGTTTACTTCAAACTTTTGGAAATATCTGTTTGTTGGTTTTGAAACAAAATTACTCTTTAGTACAACCTATCACCCTCAAAATGATGGGAAGACAGAGAAGGTAAACCAAGTATTATAAGACATGTTGAGGATGCATGTAATGCATCAACCCAAGAAGTGGGAGGACTACCTACCAATGGTATAATTTGCTTACAACAATGACTATCAAGAGTCATTAAAAATGGGTCCTTTTGAAGCCCTCTATGGAAGGCAATGAAACATTCCAATCAGTTGGAACAACCCAGTAGAAAGAGTTACAATCGGTCCAGATATGCTAAATGAAATGGAATAGAAGGTGATTCATATCAGGCAAAATTTGAAGATATCCCAAGACAGGAAAAAGAGCTATGCAGACCTGAAAAGGACTCCTAGAGAGTTCAAAGCAGGGGATCATGTGTATCTCTGAGTTAGACCCAGGAGAAGCTCCTTGAGGATGGGAGCTTGTGCCAAGATGGCACCTCGGTATTGTGGACCCTTTAAAGTTTTGGATAGAGTGGGACCAGTAGCCTATCGGCTAGAACTTCCTCTCACGATGAAGGCTCGTGGTGTTTTCCATGTTTCTTTATTAAATAAGTATGTACATGATTATAATCATATTATTGACTAGTATGTGATTCAGGTGGAACCCAAGGGAGAATTCTCGTCGGAAACTCAATGCATAATAGATAGGAAGGAAACCCCACTCGGGAATAGAACCAATGCACAGGTCAAGGTGCAGTGGAAACACTTTGGCCCAGATGAGGCTATATGGGAAATGGAGGATTCCATGAGATAGGCATATCCATTTTTGTTAACTTCTATACATACAGAGCACGTCAGCAGATAGAACATCGAGGATGATGTTCCATTAAGTGGGAGGGGATTGTAATACCCTTGTTTCCCCCAATTGCTAAATATAACTATAACTGGCCAAGAGACTATGGTGAACTAAATATGTGTGAATTTTTTATTTGATGAACCCTTGTACAAAAGGGTCAATGTATGAATTTTTTTATTAATAGAATTTGAATATGTGTTGCACAACTACTAAAAGGGAGAAAGTTTTCCAAGATAGACCATGGATGCTATGAGAGAGATGGTGAAGGGAAACCAAGAATGGTTTAGATGAACCTCACCAAACCAGTACCTATTGGGTTAATTTCTCCATAGTCCTCTGACCCAGAAATGAATTACCAGACAGACTAGTAGTTGGAAGGCCATCCTCAAGAGTTAATGAGGAGAAGAGGTAGGGTACTCATCTGTAAGCCTTCCAGGCCTCACCATGAATTAGGATTCGGACCCACGCAACCTTGCTGAGGAAGGAAAGAAAGGAGGTAATTTGGGGACAGAGATAGATCTGCGAGATAGAAGAGTAGAGAAAAACACTCTCTCGAGAAGAGTAGTGAACAGACTTCGATTCTAAAGTTAAAATAAAAAGCTAGGCAGTAATTTTGGCATGGTTGTAATAAGCCATGGGAAAGGTTTTCCTACAAGCTGATAAACGAGGCTGACGAGTGACTGAGGAAGTACTTGTGCAAACCTCCTTGCTTGGAGCAGAGAAAACCAGTTTCCAAGTTCCTAAGGGAGAAGGAGATTAACCTTTGTCCCTGACTATTATGGAGCAAAGAGAAAGAATCTCTCTTAGAGCATCATGGTCTAGCTCGGGGGGTGGCCAATTGTAAATCTAGTAGGAGTGTTTGTGCCTATGGCTGGGAGGAAACAAGCACCCCTTTAAGCAGTTTCTTCACATTTTCCAGTTCTGATAAGTATTTTCATACTCTGTGTATTATATTGAATGTGATGATTGTTGAGGAAAAGATATGACATGATCTTACTCAAGCATTTTCAGATTCTTTTTGGCTAGAGAAAAATAGGTGGGAATGTCACACTATGTTTATAGCCATCAAAAATAAAATCCTAACTCACAAGTATTGATTACAAGTGCTTAGGCTAGTCTTTTTTACAATTAAAAGCTTGCTGGAAAATTCATTTTAATATGATTTTCTAAATATAATAGCTGTTGAAATAAGCGTAGAGACAGAAGTAAAGACACCAAGATAATAATCAAGACAGATGAGATATAAAGCAATCCTTTATTTCATTCCAATTCACCAAAGAGTCATTCTCTTTACAAAATTTCATGCAAAACTTCTGGACCAAAATCAAACTTAGACATCCCTGATGGAACATACAAAAGGACCTCTGACAGAAAATCAAAAATTAAACTCTAAAATTTGGATCAGCTTGCGACGGATTGCTTCCCACTCGACTCTGCACAATAGCCTTTGTCACTCATGAAAACTAATTCACAAACAGACAAGTCTATATAGACTATCAAAGATAGATCAACACCTATGAAAAACAAGTGCTTGAGTGATGTAATTCAGCCATGAATCTTGTTGTCTACAATAAGACCCTGCTATCATAAAAAAGAATTACGCTTGTGATAAATTAAGGAATGAATGAAAACTGAACTATCTCAACATAAACTCAAAGAGCAAACCTTATTATTCTCCTCCTTCTATCCTCCTCTTGTTCCTCCCTTTCCTTTTGCCTTAAAGCAAATTAGAATTGGTTGAAGTAGTTGAACTACCTCATTAGTTAAGTTAACTAAAAAATCAACCAACTTTTTAGTTAGGGGGGAAGAGTAATAAATCATAATAAGAGTTTGAAATAAATAATAACTAGTAGGTGGGACCCCTTGTGACTCCCTTTAGCTCTTAACAATCATAACATAACTAGTTAATTAAGCAAAACACCCCTCCTTGTGACTCCCCTCATCACATTCACATTTGACAATTATCTCATTGATATTTGAAATTATTTTCAAAAAATATATTACTCATATATCCAAAGAAAGCATGATGTCCAAAACTTCTGAAGTCAACTGTCATCAACAATAAATAAAATAAAACTCAAAAACCATATTTCCCACTTTGAGATGCAATATTTCCTTGATTGTTGTTGTCACCCTTTGATTTCCCTGAATTTGCCTTTGGCTGCGCTGAGCCTTTAAGCCTAATATCATTGATCATGTGAGAAAAATCATCCCTTAAATGCACCTGGGAAGACACGGATTTATCAGAGCCATTGGGCAGCAGTGGCTTTTCCTTTGTCAAGAGCATGGTGGGCCTCGGTTTTCAACCTTTTTCTAGCATGAGAGGACTGAACTGGTGAGTGGACAGGTGCAGCTTGGGCAATCTGATTGTTAGGCGAGGGAGTAGGAAAGGACAAATTGGGTCAGCCACGATGTTATGAGACTATCGGGTGGACAATCTCTTGTCATCCGTCATTTTCGAGAACCTTGAGTTACAATGAGACATGAGGGGGCAAGGGAATTCCAGGGGCTTATGGAGCTTGGAAGGGAGGCCTTTCAGGCCTAGGTTGGACCACTCCTTTCCCAATCCAATTGAAAAAACCAGCTTGAAATAACTGGCCTAACTCTTGTGAGTCAACATCAAAGTGTATGGAGAATCTTGGCCTTCTTGGGCCTCTGTTCCAATTACCTCTCCCGTGGTTGCCTCTGCAATGGATACCTCGGCTAAAAAATCTCATTCCTGTATGCATGATTGATTAGCAAATAGTCCCTTTAACAACCATACATGACAACTCCTTAAAAATATAAAATAGATTTTGGCTCAGCAACATATCAGACCCATGCAATCCAATCCATACAAATTGTTTAGTTGTTATCGATGAGAAGGGGGTGAACAAAGGTTCTGAGATCTGTGAGGGGTTTGTATTGAGCGAAAAAAATGATAAAACGAGAGGGAAAAGAATCATGGTTACTACTCAAAGACAACAAACAAGCAACTGTAATGTAAACCAAAGACTATAAAATTGTGTTCCAATCAAAAGAAAATGCGATTACAAATTGTTCCAATATAGAATTCTCTTAACTGTAATTAAATTTTAAGAACATGGAGTGAAAAATGGATGTTGGAAGGCGGGGGGGTTGTAATTAGAGAAAAGCAAAATAATGATAGGGAAGGAGAGCAGATATTGTTCATAAAATTAATTAAGTAATCCACAAAACCAATATATATCAAATGTAAAAGGTCCAACACCAACTAAATAGTCATTGTGATCAAATGATCAATAATTGTGTATAATTCAATCAATTATGTACATTTACTTGCTCATTGTGCATAATCAAATATTTAACACAGTGTCATCAAAACAAGACAATATGCATTCCAAAACAACCTATAGAGGAGAACGGTTATTCTCATTTATCCAATTACTATTTAAAACAATTCCCAAAAGAATAAATAGTCACTCATTTCCACTCTGTTTAGTGTCAACTCATCAACCACTTTCCATCAACAATTAAATTGTAATAAGACCATACTGCCACAGTACCCCGTGCTTATCTCTGTTAATATGTATGATATTCATTAAACAATATAGTGGACAGTCAAACACAACGATCCATATTTTAATTGCAAAGATCTTGATTTTCCATTTAAACACACAAACAGCAATTACCACTCAATTCATACGATGTTGTGGGATACACAGACCACTTAACAAAACGCAAGATCATTTATGTAACTGTCATACCTAACTACTTGAATCTAAACATCCACAATGTTGAGATATTAATCCAATACAACGAGGCAACAACAGCATGCCAATCTCATCCCACAAATTGATCAAATCAAAAAAACGATNATATATTTAAACTCATGACACTCTCTGATGGTGCAATCAATACAATATCCAAAACATATACAGTGGATGGCCATGCCATGATTACCGCGATTGCGATATTCCCATTCAACAATTTAAAACACACATTCACAGCAATTGTTAACTCAACCTATCATGTTGTAGGAACACCACACATACCCACGCATCACGCATGAAGCATCATTGTGAACTAATCAATTGTAAACTAATGTTGGGTTAACAATTCGACAATTACAATGTAAGAGACAACAATTGTGCATTCAATCCAATTCTCCAATCAACCAAATTACCATGTTGAGTTTATCAATTTTATTGTCATAATAACCAATGCAGAGACTAAATACCACAACCAACACCATTGTCAACATAATCAACAGAGACGAGCCAGAAATCAAACACTGTTGACAATACCCAACAACTCATAACAACCAATAGTAACCCCGACAGGAAATAATGGTTCCCTTTATCAAAACTTGGGCTTGAGAAATCAAGGGTTTTCTCTGTATACCAACAAAGGGAGACTGGCGTCGACTCCCATCATCCGGTGAGAACCTCCGAGACCAACGGTGCACACACGGGGTATACCATTAATGAATTCGCTGACAGGGTGACAATTCACGAGATAGGAGAACTATGAATAGAGGAGAAATGGCTCCATTTTTTGCCTTGTAACAACACTTAGAACATGCAGGGTATAACCCTTGTGGCTCTCCCAATCAACCAACTAACAACGCTGTGAAAAAACAAAGCCGAGAAAAAACAACACAACCCACTGCGCAACCATCAGTAGCATGAATATCCCATACCCAAGTGAGACAATGCACAGTGACACAAGGCGTTTCAAACCCAGTAAAACCCATAACAGCAACTGACTGGGTAAGGTGATAAGAAAGCATGGAGACAGCCAACCAATTAGGACCAAATAAAAACCCTTCAACCAAGACCAATAATAATGATAGAGGACCTGCATGGCTTCTAACACTCAGAAATATCAATAACATTGTGACTTCAATCATTATTGCAATGAAGACCACACCAATGATTCATTCCAGATAATATATCACAAATTTACACAGTTTCCAGACTTAAGGAAATCACAAACCCATACATTCTGAGCCAATATCTATTTCATAACTAGAGCAGATTCATGGATGGAAAAAAGGCATACCTGTAACCAAAATCACCTTAAAACGTGAATTGGTTGAGTGGTTCTTCTTCTGCTTGAAAGTCAGAGCCTAACCATAGCAAATGCACAGTTGAACAATATCCCGCCTAGGGTGGAAGCCAGTGGAAGGAGTAGGAGTGACGTGTAGTTAATGCATGTCGCCTCCACCCAAACTCATTCAATTCCTTAGTACGTGCCAACCCACTAATCCATTAATTCATTCAATTGAACTATGCATCGAAACCAACATCCCTTAATTGCCAAGAGCGCCACCCACATCACATATTAACATTTCCAACTATACAGTAATACATATCAGCTATGTTTCTAAATAACCCCATAAATCACATAGTTATTAACTTGTTAGCTAGGATTAACAACGATTATGCATGTAGTGTTGCATAAGGGCATAGTATTGTTCTTTTCTTTTGCACTTTGTTACATTGTTTTTATCCCTTTTTGACTGCTCTTATATATTATTACTAACATGTCTCTTGTGCAAGTGTCACAGTAATGAATCCAGAACAGATAGCAATGATAACAATGGATAACATAGACCATCATAACATGAAAATTGGAGCCTAGAGCAGCATAAAAAACACATACATGCCTTATCCATTATTCAATTTTCGTAATTAGAAGCAACACATGGTAGGCCTTATCCATCGCCAATAAAACCAAGATTTCATCAAACTATGTAAGCAGTGTCGAACCCCATTATAACCATGAAATAAGAACTAGATCTGATCTCTCCAATCTACAAGGGGGTCCCACCTACTAGTATTATTTATCTTGTTAGCTTATAATAATAATATTTAGCAATACTTTGCAAGCAAAACTTTGTTGACGATTGCAATCATCAACAAACTGGCGACTCCACAGGGAAATTTGTTTTCAATAGATTTAGAACTCAGAACTCATGTTTTCGCAAACCAAGAACAACAGGTCAAGAAGGTATAACTAGGAATATTATGCAACAGGGGTAAGTGAGTGGATTTAATGGAAAAATGACCAGGAATTTGGGAGTATCTCATGAAAAGTGTTAAGTATGAGGGGTTTTACCACTGTGTGCATAATCATTCAACCGAGATCGGCTCTTAACTTCAAGGAGAAAATTTATGGACTTGCCCTCTTAAATTCTCAAATGGATGAAGAAAAGGAAAGAAGAAGCAGGAGATAACCAATTCTTTATAAGACAACAGTGAAAGAAGATAACAAATTCAAGTGTATTTCAGGGAAACATCACGACAGTTGTGTAAGCTTGATTGTTATTGACTAACAATGCCTTGCAGAGTGTCATTGTGGCAGAATTGATCCAACATCTTAGTTTTGAACAAATAGACCAAAGGATAGTAAGCAACAAAATCATGACAGAAGTAAAATTACAAAAATTAAAACAAAAGCAAGAAATGTTTTAACACAGAAAGAAGAAGTCAAACTATTGTAAAGCAGAAAAGGGAAGCACAAAATTGAAAGCAAAGCTAGGCTACTAGTATATAGAAAATTCGAACAACATCAGAACTTTTCACGTCGGTCCCTCGTAATGTTTCAAATGAGAACCGTCAGTACTGTAGGAAAGCAATTGCTCCTATAAATCCTTTAGAATGTAAGAATTAGTATCGATGACAAAAGAAATTTTGAACAGACCCAGAAATAAAACTTGGAACTCTGGAGTAATAATTAGCCCCTTAACGTGCACAATCAGATCATCAAGATAGATATGGATACAGATCAATTCATCCATAGTTGTTTTTATAAGTATTTTAAAAGTGGTACTTGCATAAGGTAAGCCAGAAAGCAGGCATTTATCAGTCATGGTACCCCAATTAATGATAAAAATGGTTTTGTGAGCATCTGCCCTCTTTTCCTTGATTTGGTTGTAACCCAAAAAAAATTCAAGGGCGGGCCTCATCTGTGACCTTACAACCTGTTGCAGAATCATTTCCATATTGAGGGGAGGGAAAGGATTCCTCATAATAGCCTAGCTGAAAGTGCGAAAATTAATGCATGTTCTAATATGATCAGTAGCCTTCGGAACAGGTCTCCAATCGGAAAACCATTCAGGGTACTTGACTGGAAAATTGATCCAAATCTTTAAGAATTTTCCCAACCCCTTTCAAAAAGTTTCTTTAAATGCAGAGTTAATAAGTCTTAGTTTCTGCCTAACTGGTGTCATGCCCTCCTTGATGGAGATAGCATGTTATATAAGACCATGATCAAAACCACGAAGATCCTCATAAGACCAAGAAAAAACATCTTGAAATTCACCAAGTAGCTTGGCAAACTTCATTTCTTCTTTATCAGAACATTAGGTACTTATTTTGACATTCTTTCAAGATTCGAGTGCCCCAATATTCAAGGAGATGGTTTCACGCACCTTCTTCCTTGACTCCTCTTCTCTATGTTTCTCTTTATTGCCTACATCACCTAATGAAAATGAATTCTCAAGAGGAGTCAAGCCCTTAGGAATCTTGTTGTCTTCTATGGGTATAATTTCCTTGGGCTTAAGAGGTTCATCTTGAATGAGAGCACAAACACTCTCATCGTTTGGGAGGGTCTGCCAAGATTCTACATTGTCAGGGATATGTGGATGATATAGAGATTGAAAATAACAATCAGGCATGTGAGGCAAAGGTTGTTGATTAGGAGAAGCTGCAAAGACATCTAACCGATCAGCCATCGAATTCAACTCCCTCTTAACATGGGTGATATTGAAAGATAACAGGTTCGAGATAAGTGCCCAAATAGTTTGGGTGTATCGTTTTATCAACTTGTTGCCAGGAGAGTAAATTTTACGTACAAGATTCACAACAAGCTCGGAATCCCCAAAAATTGAAAGGTGACCACAACCGATATTATAGGCATTCTCAATGCCTAATAATAAATCTTCAAATTCAGTGACATTTTCTGTACAAGCAAACTCTAACCTGTAGGAAAAATTATGAATTTTCCCTACAGGGGAAATCAAGATAATGTCAGCCCCATTTCCTTCATTTGAGCATGATCCATCAAAGTGCATGTGCCACATCTCATCATCTAAATCAATTTGTTCCAAAGGAATACTATCCTCCTCGGTGAAGATGGAATACACTCCTAGGTCCTCTTCGATATAGTTTACATTAGGTTGTGGAACACTCTCTATGTAGGGTGAAATCCTTCCCTCTCTAAGGACTATAATGTTCTTACAATTCCATGGAATGGATAAATGTGTCCCTTTGAGTGAGAGATATCCACCTGTTAAGGCTTTCCAATCTCTTCCCAAGATAATTGAGTAATTTCTTATCGCTATATCGATTACCTAAATGCTAAGGGTTGTCCTTATTTCAGGGTGTGCACATAAAACTAAGGTTACATCTTTAAGATCACCTATGGTTGTTTGCTGTAAGCTATTATAAGATAGCATGCTTCTGGCATTTTCATTTGTGCAAGATAATCCTAGCTCTTCCATAATAATATTCGACATCACACTTGGGCCCGAACCGCCATCAATGAGGCAACAATGGGCAATCTTATCCATAATCTTTACAGAAATATAAAAAGGGGGATTTTTTAAAGGGTATCTAAAGTTATGTACACCTACTTTATTTACGGAGGAATTCTCTTCGTTTACCTCTTCAGAAAGATTGGCTACAACGGAAGCTTTTCCTTCCATGAATTGTTTCAGATGCATCTGTTGCTCAGGAACGAAAACCATGTCCAGAAGGGTTGCATATGCTTTTATGTTGGCCAACTGATTTAATATATTGTACTTGGAAGAGGGGAGAGGGGAAGTTGTTCCTTGACTGTTAGGAACCTTAGGAACCAAAATAGTAGCAGCGGGTGAGGATGAGCTTGGGCTAGAAGAATTGCAGGGAGGATCAAATTTTCCCTTGGGAGCATAGGCTTTGTTCCTAGTATTGATGATCATTGCATCTTCTGGCTCTGCGAAATCTAGGACAGCGATGGTAGTTTTGGGTCTTTTACCAAAGATCTTATCTCTGGAACTCTTCCTTACCTCACATGTGGCTTCCTCATGGTGTTCCTCGCAAAAGTTACACCAACTTTGAGGCAAGATATCTTTAGGCTGAAAATCATTTTCAATTGAATTCCTAAATGGAGGTGCAGAAGAGGATGATGCTCCAGGTGTGAGAGGTGAGACAGTCCCCTTTTACTCGAAAGATATCATACAATTGTTCATATCTTGCAGTAGTTGTAAGAGGGCGAACATGTTTGTTTGTTTAACTAATTCTCCCTGGGAAGACCTATTCTTTCAATTTGTTCTTCATACTCTGAACAAGTATGCAGAGCGGAACCGAGAATATCAATGGATTTTTCCTCAAGCCTTTGACGGTAGGGGGAAGGCAATGCATTGTAGTAATGCATGAAAATGGCTTGGTTCTGAGGTTGAATGAGTTCAGGGATCTGATTGTATAGCTTATTGAAACGCAAGTTGAAAGGTTTGATGGTCTCACCATCCTTATAGGTGACGTTATTATATTCTCGTAACTTCTCGGATGGGCTTTTAGATTGCCCATAAGTGGATCTAAACCAATAGATTAACTCCTCCCAAGTAGACAGAATCTTAGGAGGGAGGTCAAATAAATGGGTCGCAGCCTTTCCTTCCAAGGAATTGATGAATAAGCTCATGCAAGTATCATTGTCATTGGCTCCTATGTTATGAAAAACATTAGAAAATGCCACCAGGTGTTCGTTTGTAGTGACAGCATTATTTCCTAAGAACTTAGGAAGATGCTCCTTAAACTTAGGAAGTGAACGAGTAGCATGTGATAAGTTAAGAGGAGAGGACACATGCCATGGTGTGGTTGTGGCATCTTCTTCAAACTGAAAAAACCCATACTTTTTAATAACTTTGGTGGGGTTTGTGGTAGATTGGATAGGGATATGATGGCTATACAAGCTACCAATATCTAATGAATATGAAGATTGATAAGAGGAAGCACTTCCAATGCCACTGGAGCCACCACTAGATGTCATCTTGTGGATGATAGATGAGGGAAATAAAGACAAACTGTTAGAAAAACAGGAACGCGGAGCAATAAAATAAAACAAAACACAGAAGACACACAATACAAGAGAGACACAGATTTACGTGGTTCACCCAGTGTGGGCTACGTCCACCAGAGAAATTTCCAGGTCCTTCCTTTATTATTATCCAGCAATTGAAGGGATACAACCTACAGCAAAACCCACTGTAACTTCCTCTTCTTTCTCTCACATTCTCCTCTCTCAGAATACAATATTCACCATCAATCATAGCCACAATACATTTCCCTCATAAAAGAGGGTTGCCTTCTAGGGCAAAAAACCCTAACATAATCTCTACCGTTAGATCTGCGACCTTATAATGAATGGTCCAGATTTACAATGAAATTACAATATACTTTTATAAGGCAA
>ML787898.1:615139-644253 GCA_009831015.1 Picea engelmannii | reverse complement strand
ATATATTAAAAACTCGTGACACTCTGCAATCAATATAATATCCAAAACATATATAGTGGATGACCATGCCATGATTACCACGATTGCGATATTCCCATTCAACAATTTAAAACACATAGTCACAGCAATTGTTAACTCAACCTATCATGTTGTAGGAACGCCACACATACCCATGCATCACAAATGAAGCATCGTTGTGCACTAATCAATTGTAAACTAATGTTGGGTTAACAATTCGACAATTACAATGTAAGAGACAGCGACTATCCATTCAATCCAATTCTCCAATCAACCAAATTACCATGTTGAGTTTATCAATTCGATTGTCATAATAACCAATGTAGTGACTAAATACCACAGCCAACACCACTATCAACATAATCAACAGAGACGAGCCAGAAATCGAACATTGTTGACAATACCCAACAACTCATAACAACCAACAATAAACCCGACAGGCAATCATGGTTCCCTCTATCAAAACCCAGGATTGAGAAATCAAGGGTTTGCTCTGTAGACCAACACAGGGAGACTAGCGTCGACTCCCATCATCCGGTGAGAACCTCTGAGACCAACGGTGCACAAACAGGGTATACCATTAATGACTTCACTGACAGGGTGACAATTCACGAGATAGGAGAACTATGAACAGAGGAGAAAAGGCTCCATTTTTTGCCTTGTAACAACACTTAGAACACACAGGGTATAACCCTCGTGGCTCTCCCAATCAACCAACTAACAACGTTGTGACAAAACAGAGCTGAGAAGAAGAAACACAACCCATTGCGCAACCATCAATAGCATGAATATCCCATACCCAAGTGAAACAATGCGCAGTGACACAAGGCATTTCAAACCTAGTAAACCCCATAACAGCAATCGATTGGGTAAGGTGATAAGAAAGCGTGGAGACGGACAACCAATTAGGACTGAATAAAAACCCTTCAACCAAGACCAACAAGAATGATAGAGGGCCTTCATGGCTTCTAACACTCAGAAAGATCAATAACACTGTGACTTCAATCATTATTGCAATGAAGACCACACCAATTATTCATTCCAGAAAATATATCACAAATTTAAACAAGTGTCAAACTTAAGGAAAGCACAGACCCATACATTCTGAGCCAATATCTATTTCATAACCAGAGCAGATTCATGGATGGAGAAAAGGCATACCTGTAACCAAAAGCACCTTAAAACGTGAATTGGTTGAGCGGTTCTTCTTCTGTTTGAAAGTCGGAGCCTAACCACAGCGAACGCACAGTTGAACAATAACTCGACTAGGGTGGCGGCCAGTGGAAGGAGTAGGAGTGGCGTGCAGTAAATGAACGTCGCCTCCACCCAAACTCATTCAATTCCTTAGTACGCGCCATCCCACTAATCCATTAATTCATTCAATTGAACTATGCATCGAAACCAACATCCCTTAATTTCCAAGAGTGCCACCCACATCACATATTAACATTTCCAACTATACAGTAAAGCATATCAGCTATGTTTCCAAATAACCCCATAAATCGCATAGTTATTAACTTGTTAGCTAGGATTAACAACGATTATGCATGTAGTGTAGCATAAGGGCATAGTATTGTTCTTTTGTTTTGCACTTTGTTACATTGTTTTTATCCCTTTTTTACTGCTCTTATATATTATTACTAACATGTCTCTTGTGCAGGTGTCACAGTAATGAATCTAGAACAGATAGCAATGATAACAATGGATAACATAGACCATCATAACATGAAAATTGGAGCCTAGAGCAGCAGAAAAAACACATAAATGCCTTAACCATCATTCAATTATCGTAATTAGAAGCAACACATGGTAGGCCTTATCCATCGCCAATAAAACCAATATTTTATCAAACTATGTAAGCAGTGTCTAACCCCATCATAACCATGAAATACGAACTAGATCTGATCTCTCCAATCTACAAGGGGGTCCCACCTACTAGTATTATTTATCTTGTTAGCTTATAATAATAGGCTTTAGCAATACTTTGCGAGAAAAAAATTGTTGACGATTTTAATCGTCAACAATGATGAAATGTTTGTGTTTATGATTCAGTCTCTCGGTATTTGAACAATTATTAGAAAATCTCTGTGATTTCTGAAAAGTGTTATATTTATGATCTTTCAATTTATCTTAGTTTTGCTGCTAGATAGTCATGAGATATGAATCCACAGGGGAGAGGGCGTATGATCGACTGAAACACCTAAGCCCTGCCAACCCTGTGAAGTTTACCTTAGCGGGAATGTTAAGTCTGAATTATGTGGGAAAAGGGCGTTTTCCCTTAGATTATTCACCCATCTGACCGGTGGATCATGCTTAGGTCCTTAACCCAATTACTGCTAAAGGAGTAGCTCTTAGTTCCTAGAATTCCCAAAGTATCCATGTGATCATGGTCTGGAAACCTTGTGCTAGTCCAAAAGGGGCTAACCCTTTCGACTTCGGGGCTTTAAGACTTGTGATTCCACAATCCTCAAAAGTAGTCGAAGGCTGAAGTCGTGAATTGAGGAGAGTCGTCGATCTGGGGGGTCCAAGCTAGAGCTCTGTCAATCGTTAGATCGGATGTAGGAAGGGAAGTGTTAAGTGCTTTGGCGAAGTTCTACTTCGGGAGAATAGGAGTAGTCTAGCGTTGAAACTCCCAAACGTCGGAGTCGTGGAGTGAATTTGGACCATCGAAAAGGAAGGGACACGTGTCCACATATCGACGATCATCTGGGATTTTGAGTATTCAATGGTATAGGGATGCGTGAGTTTCCTTGGAGCTCTACAAGATGGAGTAAATCCTGGTCGTAGAGGTTAGGTACACATGGCAATAGATCCAACGTGGTCCGGAGGGAAATCCAGGAGATACGTGTCGAACTCTCGAAATACCAAAGTAACCAAGACTGTTGGATGAATGGGTATGTGGAAAGAGATCATGTGGTATGGAGACTTCGTATTCCAGGGTATTTTGGCCAAGGGTTTTCAAGGTGTGAAAACCGCCGAAGTTGCAAATTCTGAAGTAAATCTCGATCATTGGTCAAAAAAAAGAGACACGTGGTGCAAGATCCGAGATTCCGAAGACTTAGCTCTTCGGGTGGTTTGCGTCAAGAGGATTTGGTAACCGTCGAAGTCCGAAGCCGTGAAGTAATGAGGACTGTGGATCTATGGATCTATGTAGAATCTTGTGGACCGTTATATTGAAGGATCGAGTCGTATCAGTCTATGATGGTGTGGCTTGATGATGTCATTCGAGGTGATGTGGACCTGCATTACGTGTGCCACATGTCACCCAGTTTAAGACGATTCACATACCCATTGTGCATGTTAGAGCATTACACATATCACCCCTTCACCCTCGTCGTGTGTTGGTTCATGGTTCGTGCCCGCCTGGCCAACGTGGTTGGTGACGTATACGAGTCTCTGGGAGTTTTGGTATCTTCGGGAGTTCAGGGATTTTGGGGCATATTATAGTTTAGGAACGACCAACACAAAATGTTGAACGTTGATCGTCGAAGGGCCAAGGCCACGTGGTGAGATATCGGGAGTTTGGGATTTTGGGCATAGTGTTGTAAAAAGAAAGATACAATGAGAATCGTTGATCACAGAACGTGGAACATTGAAGGGCTAAGGGCATGTGGTGGGATTATGGGACTTCGGGGATTAGGATATAGGAATGTTTGACGCCGATCAACGAAGCCCTTTTTAACCATATATATCGGCGGAGGGTGTGGACCGTTGATCCCCTCTATTGTTTGGTGATATGAGAATTTGACAACACTTTGGAACTCCCAAAGTTCGGGAACCTCTAAAGTGTTGAAACCTCAGCTAACGCAAGCTCTTAGTTCCTTATTTCCAACCCGATGTCAAGAGGAAGACCCCGCTAGTTGTTTCAAGTGCACAGTAAGAGATGTAAGTTTCGGGGAGGCTGATTAGAGGGTTTTTCTTAAGTAAGGGACCGAAAATGAACCAGGGAAAGTGAAAATTTGATGTCCCGCCACTAGAAAGTCTATTTAGGGGTTAGGTTTGTTACAACTAGTGAATTAGTTTAGCTTAGGGTTAGTAAAAGTTAGAAAAATCTTTAAGGAAGAAGGTTTGAGTGTTTGTTTGATCAATCATTCATTAAATCAAGTGGACTAGTGCCTTTATGGGGTAATGGAGTCTATAGGTGACGGTTTTCTCTTGGAAGTACTAACAAAATGATTATACTTGTCTAAGGTGAAGAGATGTATGGAGGAGGTGTTGGCACTTCAAGGCCTCAAACATCTAAACCTTAAAGACAAATTCACTTGAGAGTAAGAAATTTTATGCCCTAGTGAATCTTCCTTCCTTAGACTTAATGAAAAGTATTGAGGGCAACAATAACTAGACAATGGCTTCTAAAGAGATGCATTTAGGGCTTTAGAAGTTTATCTAAGTTAAATCACCTTAGCAAAGTCTAGCAAATGAAGAGAAAAGAAGTAGTAACTTAAGTTCTTTACTGCTATGGTTTGTCAAGCAAGAAATTTCATAATCTTTAACATGAATAAGAAAATAGGCCATAATCATTCAAATGAAATGAAGAATTGCAGATTTACTTACTTCACCAAGAATAATCAAGCAATAAAACCCTATATTGCCAAGTAACTTCACCAAGAAATGATCCAAGTTGCAAATTTTAGCCTCCAAGACAAGTGTGCCTCCCTATTTCATCCAATAACTCCCAAAAAGGGTGCAAATTTCAAACCACACTTAGTGTGTGATGAGTGATGATGAAAAATGAGATTACTTTCTCTCTATTTATACAATATCAATGACCAAAAAAAAATTAGGTCATAAAAATTCCGACCTGGACAAATTACATCAAAAATCTAGTTTTTACATAAATAAAAGTAATTAACCCCTAAAATCATCTTCAAGGGTAACATCATTCCCTTCTTGGCTGACGTTGAGCCTCTAAGTTGAAATGCTAGGCTCCAAAAGCATGACATTTAGCCTCCAAAGGCCCTGGATGATGCCCACACGTGTCAATCAGCTCACAACTAACCTCAAGGTGCAAACCCTAACTTTGGATGATGTCTAGGGTCACAAATTTGACGTTATGGGATCCCAAAGGTCAACATCCAGGTGGAAGAGAAAGATCCCCCTAGGTCTAAGTCTATCAGGGTGTCTCCGATGCAACGTCCTTCTTTCTTCCTAGTGCAAGTCTCTGACATCTTCTTTCCCCTGGTTGGGGTTACAACATCCATCTGTGGGCTTTCATCCCCATGCAAGTCCAAGCTAATCATTCCCACATGTGTACCTGTCCACCGAGAAAGGTCCTGCAACAACAACAAGTATGCCCTCCAGGGGTTCATAAGTCACAGGGATCATAACATGTAAATCACATCCAATAATCAAATTACCCAAACAAGTGCATCAAACCCCACTTTACCCAGACAAATTCTCAAAGATGTTATGCAATTTAACAAGTCATGCTTGGAGAAGGTCTCAGGGTGTCCTACTGGGATAATCCTCCTTAAGTTTGGGATGTTTCCTAGGTGAGAACCAATCTAGGTCATGTAAGTGTATGTGAGGTGGCGTGGGGTAAGTTTTTAGGCATGGGATGTAGTGATAACAGGGAAATGCAGATCTTACTTGTGGGTTCCTTTGTAGAGGGAGAGATACACCTTGTCATAGATGCCACATTTTTCCTATCCCATTCAATGTCTTTTATTCTTAGCTTCATTGCTTTTGATCTTTTTCTTTTATGCTTCAAGGGAAGAGTTGACAGACATTGTCCTAGCTTGGTGACCAGAGGTGACAGTGTTATCCATAAGCATTTCACGGAGATGAGAAGGTTGGCTCATGATGAGACCCCCTTTCTCTTTTCTATGCCACCAATAGCCACTACCCTGGTTTGGTGACCAGATAGATCGTAGTGTCATAACACTACATGCCCATGGTCATAATAGGCCATCTCATGATGAGACCTCCCATCCACCAACTAATACCTTGAATGGTATTATCTTATAGGTTACCTTTTCTTACTAAGAAGCCTTTTACTTCTTTCTCGAGAATCCCTAGGCAAAGCATATCAAAGGTTCCTTCTTTGGATTTTAGCTCTTGCCAGCTACTTTTACCCCTTAGGCCTTTAGCCCCTTCTTCCCACAAGGAAAGGTACAACCCTTCCTAGTGTGGAAAACCCAATGCTCGAACAAAGGTAGGGGAAAATGAGAGGAATAAAAATGGAAAGTGGTAAGTATGGAGGGAACGAACGATGACCTTTCTGGGACCCACCCAGTAGCAACCCATCCTAAAGGAATATCAACTTACTAGGGCATCATGTCACCTTTCTAGGTATGAACAATTCAAAGAGCATAATTTCTAAGAAAATGGTATGAAATGAAGGAGAATTAAATGCAACATATTCAAGTGCTTCAAAAATCGGAGTGACACATACCATGATACTGGGACTCATTACCTTATGGAGTAGGACTTACTACTACTTCAGGACTAGCCTAGTGGGATGGATACTGTTGTTGTTGAATAATGGGAACCACTAAAGAAAAGAGGGGCTCTTCAGGGCCATGCTCAAGTCATCCAGCTCTCGGCACTCCATGTCTAACACCTGTGGGCCTCGAGACATGATCTCCTTAGTTATCCCTAGGGTAGGGACTAACAGGTGGCAATGCCCCATTAGATGTTGTAGGAAAAGAAACCGTAGATTTAGATAATGGACAAAGAAATAATTCATTTTATGTTATTTCCCTATCAACTACTTTTCTTTCAATTTACCAATTCACTCATTGAGGTGATGGAAAAACTATTGATTTTTCACCACACATTGTTGCAATTCAAGATCTCATAGATCCATATAATGTAATATTTTATAGACGTGTTGATTATTCTTCAATTCAACAACTTTGAATTCTCATCACCTACCACCATATTCAGTGCTCATGTTAATAACTTGAGCATACTTTGGCATGGGCAATGTGGTCATTTGAACTATCACCACTTGCAATAGCTTTCCAAACACCAGATGGTTTGTGGCCTTCCCCTTGTCTCTTGCAATGATGGTGTGTGTGGTGGTTGTGTACTTGGTAAACATTACATAGATAAATTTCCATCAAGAGAATTGTGGTGAGCACAAGCACCATTATAGTTGGTTCAAAATTATATATGGACCCATTTCCTGCTCTCTCCTTTTCTGGTGTACATTATCTTTTCACATTCATTGATGATTTCACCAAGTGAATTTGGGTTTACTTTCCTAACCATAAAACATATGTTTTCAACAATTTTGTAGCCTTCTGACCACTCATTGAAAATAAATACATGAATAGAACTAAGAGAATTCACACAAATGATAGAGAGGAATATGTAAGGGAAAAAACTATTATTTTTTTATCCACTCATGGTATACAAATGTAGGTCATTATGCCCTATACATGGCAGTGATATGGTGTCATTGAATAGAAGAACCACACACTTAAAGAAATGGAAACTTGTATGATTCAATATAAGAACTTGTGCTAACAATATTTTGAGTTGTACTCTTATCAAGGAAGTACCATATGTAACTCTAGAAGAAGCATCGACTAAAATCAATTATAATGTAAGACATTTTAGAGTGCTTGTATGTGACGTTTAGACACATATTCTAGATGAAAAACATAAATCCATGGAACCAAAGAGTGATCATTGTATCTTTGTTGTTTATTTTGAAGATGTTGAATCTTATAGGATAATTATACCTTAAACTTCAAAGGTGATATTTTGAAGAAATTGTTGGTGTGATGAACACTCTTTGACTTGCATGCCAACAGTTCTTTGTCAACTTATTCCTCCTCATATCCTTCTTTTATAAAACTTGTATATTTTTTAAATGATGATCCTTCTTCTTTAAATGATGATCATGTCATGAAGCCTCCTCCTCCTCCTCCTCCTCCAATTCAATCTATTAATCATGCACCTCTAATCACTTCTCTTCCAAAATGAGTCTGAAAGACAAGGGGAATTGTTGGAAATTCAATTGGTGATCCAAATGATCCTCATATGACTCACTCTTAATTTTTTCCATCGGTTCAGTGCTTATGGCCAAGCACACTAATTTTTTATATCCTAAAAGTTATAAAGAAGCAAGTCATCATCTAGAATGGGAAGAAGTTATGCATTCCTTATTGAAGTATGACACTTTGGATTTTATTCCTCTCCCTAAAGGTTGCAAAATTGTTCATTATAAGTGGGTTTACAAAACCAAGTTTCCAGTAGGAGAAAGTGTGGAAAAAGTTCAAAACCTTCCTTGCTACCAAATGTTTCTACTAGAATGAAGGCATTGACTAGTACATGGAGACTTTTACACATATCGCAAATATGGATTCAATCCAAAAATGTTGGAGAATCATAGGAAATATTGCCTTTATGCTAGCAAGCACTGCACCACAATATTCTACTTTTGTGGTCACTAACAAAACTACCTTCTTCTTTTTATAAGACCAAACAATGGGTCCAAAGCCAAGTCAAAATGCATATCTAAATGTAGACTTCCTATCATCTCCATCTCCAACCTAATCTTAGTTAGTGTAACCTACTAACTAGTTCACTTTGTCACTATAATACTTTATACCAAGTTGGTAATTGCCCTTGATATAATGAACAATTATCTTTGTGGCTTTAAGGTCAATTTCTCACGGATCCTGCATAAACCAAGAAAGCATATTGACATCAAAGGAAATATCAGGATAAATATTGGTTAAATAAATAAGGCTACTGGAAAGTTGTCAATACAATGTAGCATCAACTTTTGGAGAATCACACTCCTTGGTTAGCTTCACTCTCCACTGATAAAGTGTAGCATAGGGTTTACAATCTTCCATTCTAAACTTATGCAAAATATTCAACACATATTTAGTTTGACAAATGAATATACCACCATCCATTTGTATCACTTGGATGCCAAAAATAAATGCAATATACCAAGGTCAATCACCTCAAATGTATTTGTTAATTGTGTCTTGAAACACATAATTAAATTCATATTGCTTCTCGTAATGACTAGGTCATCCACATATAATGAAACCATTGTTTTTCACCATTTGCATGCAATACATAGATAATATGATCTAATTCACAACATTGAAATAGAGATTGAAGAAAAAGTGGTTAGGCTTCCCATACCATGCCCTAGTGGCTTGTTTCAAACCATACAAGATTTCTTTAGTCAGCACATGAGATTGCCATCCTTCTCATAACCAATGGGTTTCTCCATATAAATCTCCTCAATGGGATCACAATGTAGAAAATCACTTTTGACATTCATTTGGCATACTTCATATCCAAAGTGAGTAGCAAGTGCAAGAATCAGTGGAACAGATTTAGTCTTTGCAACTAGGGAAAAGCTCTCAATATGGTCGATGTCTTCTTGCTAAGAAAATCCTTTAGTCACCAAACAAGCCTTATGTTTTTCAACAATGCCTTCATATATTAATTTGGTCTTGTACACCCATAGACATTTCACTACATTCTTTCATTATGGTGAAGGAACTGAATCCCATGTGTCATTCTTCATTAAGGAATGATACTCATCAACCATATCATTCTTGCATTTAGGTAAACCATGTGCACCTACATATGTATATAGATCACATGTCTCTAGCACATGCACCATTAGAGAATCACTACCATTTTGTTTCTGACTTCTAGTTTTTCTTGATTCATTGATGTCTCCTACATCAACTCCAACAAATTCAATTTTCTTGGTCAACCATCTGGGAGACAACCCCAAATTGTTAAAGGAGTTCCTTTACCAATATCATTGTTTTTGGACTAAACATGGGTCCCAAAGCTTGTAGTCGATATTATTGTGGAAGATTGACTATAGGTCGAGTCAAGGAAAGAATTTGATTGACTATTCAATGGTCCTATGAAGTTGTTAATCAATCCATAATTCCTTAGAATTTCCAAAGGGTCAATACTCAATGAGCCAAAAGAGGAATTCAACAAAGTGATACCTAAGGTGTTCTCATCAAAGACAACATCTCTTTTGTATATAATCTCATGTTTGATAGGTTTAAACAACCTGTAGGCCTTCGACTCTTCAAAGTATCTCATCATGATACAAGTGTGAATCTTTCCATCCAATTTCTTCCTTCTATCATCCAGAATATGAGCCCACATTATGCATCCAAAGGTTTTAAGATGTCTAGCTAAGGGTTTCCTTTTGCTCCATTTTTTTACTAGAGTCATTGATCCGGATTTAGGAGTGGAGTGAACTGATTAACAGACTCAATACAATAAACATGTATATATGAAGAATAACACATATATTCAATGAACAATATCTTCTATTGAATAATGAAATAGGATAAAACTGTAAAACTACAGAACTGAAACAATTGCTCAAATGGTGGTAGCTATCTCTAAGAAGAGATGTGGATACTACGTGCATCCATCTGAGCAGAATCAATTACAATGAGGCTCTAAAGGCATTTTTGATAACTCATGAATTTCAAAACCCTAGACATCCAAAAACCTAACTCTAGGATGTGAAACGTCAAAAGTCATGTGGGCCCCTATGGGTAAGTTGGTACCTCAACTTCCCGAGGTCGTAACTTTTGCATACGACCTTCGTTTAAGGCAAGTAATAGCTCGTTGGAAAGGTATTTCAGAGAACTACACATTCTTCCATCAAAATTTGACTCCATTTGTAGTTTGACTGTGGCAAGCCAAAAAAACAATGTTTAGGCCTCCAAAATGGCCCTTGAAGTACAACAAGATGTGTTAACATCAAAACATACAAAATAAGCCAGTTGGATTAAGTGAGAGGCCACCAATATCCACCTGGAAGATGTTTAGGGATTCAGACGGCCCCAAAAGTGTATAACCCACAATTACAAAGAAGTACAGAAGAATGTGTTGAACTAAAAACAGACAAGAGGAGCCATCTGGAATAGGTGGGTGGCCACCAATAGCCAACTCGGTCAATCCTCCCCCTTTAGGAAGCAATGGTCTCCATTGCATTGAGTTCCCCCATCATATGAGGAAACTTCTATTGGATTTGGCCCCACGTGAGCCACTTTCCTTGGTGTAGGAGTTTCCCTTCCTTGACAACCCGATAAAGTTGGATCTTTTGTTGGTGAGTTCCCTTGACCTGTGTGTCCATTATCTGATTAGTGGATGCTTGTTTCATGCATTCAGGGTTGAGCTCTATGGGTGTCATTTGTTTTGTGATCTTTGAGGTGTCCAATAATGGTGGAAAATATGGTCAAATGAGGTCCATATTGAACACTAGGTGCAAGCCTAGGAAGGGTGGATTGTTGAGCTCAAAATCATTGTTACCCATGGCCTTGGTGATAGTGTAATGTCGATAGCGAAGAGGGAGGAGATTCCGATGGGGCCCTGTGAGACTCTCCTTTTGCAAATGTAACCTAACTTTATCACCAACCTGAAACTGGTGTGGTACCCCATGTTGATCATGGTGTTGCTTGTACTTAGCATTGGATTTCTGCAAAATATCCTAGACCTGTTAGCAGATGTGTTGAATCCTCTTAATGAATCTGGTGGCTTTGTCGATTGCAAATTGATCATGGGAAGAGTTTATTTATGTGGTGGCAAGAGGAAGTGCAACACCAATGGGTCCCAAGGGTTGGAATCCCAACCTCGCCTGAAATGGGCTATAGTTGGTGGAGCTATGGAGAGCCCTGTTGTAACTGTGTTGAACATAGGGGAGACTCTCATCCCATGTATGTGGATACTTAGAGTTTTACATGTGTAGGATGTGCACCATAATTCGATTGAAGACCTATGCTTGTCCATCTATTTGGGGGTGGAAAGCAGTGGATTTTGTGAGCTTGGTGTCCAACAATGAACAGAGACTCGACCAAAATGTGTTGAGGAACCTGTTGTCCTAGTCAGAGATGATGATCTGTGGTATCCCAAAGTGGACCCACACTCATTCGAAGAAGGGCTTGGTATATTCCACTGTGATATTCTTCTTGGAGGCTTTAAGGATGGCCATCTTTGAAAATCGATCAACGACCACATACACATAGTCATATCTTTGCTTGGTGGACGGAAGGCCAGACATGTAATTCATTGAGATGGATTCCCAAGGCTTCTCGAGAGAAGGGAGAGGGGTTTATAAGCCTTACTTCTTGATGGTTGGTTTTCCAATGGCACATGCAGTGCAAGATCTGATATACTTGCTAACGCCCTGTCAAATTTTTGGCCAATAAAAATGTTTCTGAAGAATGTCCACAGTTTTCTACACGCCAAAATGTCCTTCCATCCGACTGTAGTGGGCTTCCCAAATCAGCTTTGCACGCTTACTTGTAGGAACACAGAGATGGCCCAGGTGGCATAATAGTCCATAATGAATGTGAAAATCAGTGACAGACGCACATGTACCCAAGAGTTGATAGGTGGTGGAGAAGTCTATATCTTACTAATAAAGTTGGGGCCACTGAGATGCTTCATGTCCACAGGAATGGAGCACAGTGGTGAGTGCAGCCACGGGAGGTCGATTGAGGCAGTCAGCGACACAATTTGAGATACTTGTATTATACTTTATGTTGAGATGGAACTGTTGCGGGTAGGTGGACCACTTATGATGGCGGTCGTTCTGCAATTTCCCCTATGTCTGTATGAATTGCAGAGGCTTGTGATCAGTGTGTATGATCGTCTCCTTTCCCAGAATGTAATGTTTCCATTGACGACAGGCTTGTACAATGTAATATATTTCCTTGTCATAGGTGGGGTATTTTCAGACAGTATCTGAGAGTGTCTCACTATGGTATGCCACTGGATGACCGTGTTGAGTGAGAATTTCACCCACATCATAGTCATATGCATCAGTCTCAATCCCGAATGGTTGTTGTAGATCGGGAAAGGAGAGTATTGGAGTTGATCACAAGTAATGCTTCAGATCATCGAATGTTTGTTGTTGTTCCTTCCCCCATATGAACTTGTCCTTGCCACCACCCTTGGTCACCTAGCTGAGGGCCCATGCAATATGGGAGAATCCTAACACGAATCGTCGGTAGAATTTGGCTAGTCCCAAGAAGATCTGAAGCTCGGTCAGTCTGGTCGGGGCTGGCCAGTCACGGATGACTTGGATCTTAGCTGGATCAAGATTTACCCCATGCTCATCAAAAATGTATCCCAAGTATTGGACCTTGTTCATGCCAAAAGATCATTTTTCCAAGTTGGCATATAGCTTGTGTTGTCACAGAGTGCTCAAAACTTGTTGAATATGCCGCATGTGTTCCTCCCATGTTCTGTTGAAGATTAGTATTTCATCCAAATATACCACCACAACGAAGTTGGTGAAGGGTATCAATACATCATCCATCAACCTCATGAAAGTGGTTGGTGCATTTGTTAAGCCAAAGGGCATGACTAGCCATTCGAAGAGACCTTCTTTAGATTTGAAGGTTGTATTCCATACATCAGTTGGTTTGATGGGAACCTGGTGGTATCCAGACTTTAGGTCAATATTGTTGAATAAATTTTCCCCCTTGAGATAGTCAAGAAGTTCATCAATCCTGGGAATGGGGTATCGATTCCTAACTGTGATTTTGTTTAAGGCTTTGTAATCAATGCAGAGTCACCAAGTCCCGTCCTTCTTTTGTAGCAGTACAATCAAGCTTCCGCAAGGGGAGGAGTTGGCTCTGATGTGACCCTTTTGAAGAAGCTCTTGGATCTAACACTTGATTTCGTCATTTTCCATCAATGAGCAATGATAGACTGGTCCATTAGGTATAGGCGCGTCGGGGGTCAGATCAATTGGATGCTTGACTTGGTAGTGTTTTGGTACCCATGTAGGTGAGGAGAAGATGTCTTTGTATTCTTCCACGATCATGTCCACTTGCTTCTGCTACAAACAGAGGCTCTGTGTAGAGGACACGGATGTGGTGGCGACCTTCTTCTTACTCTGATCATAGATCACAAAGAAGAAAAACTTCATGGTCTGTGAAATGACCTTACTACATTGCTTAGCAGAGATTAATAAATAGCAGTATGTGGCACTACCTCTGGTATCATGTACAATTGTCTACCCAAACTAATAATAACACAGCAGGGTCTAAAACCATACACAACATGATGCTTCCACAAATATGGTTGTCCTAAAATAACATCACAAACTTCAAGGGGAGAAATATCACACAATACCTCATATTTGAAAGGCTTGATGTCGTAGGGCAGACGACATTGTTGGCTAACACGGAGATCTCTTCCTTGGCGAAGCTAGCCAATGGTGTAGGGTTGCGGGTGCGGTGTCGTTGGCAGGTCCAGCTACTTGACGACCTCTACTGAAATCAGGTTCTTCTGACTACCGCTATCGACAATGAAATGAAGCAGAGCCCCCTTTATCCACATCTGCGAGTGAAAGAGGTGTTCCCCTTCCTATGGTTCTTTTGTTTCACTTGGTCGGACTTTGGTGGTAGTGATAGTGGCACTGGGTTCAGCATCGCTAATATGATTCCCTCCTTCAAGATTTGATTCAGAATCAGAATCAGCCTCTAACTCAGAAGCCTTCAGTTCGGCCATGAGTGACTGCTTGGAGCGGCATTCTTCGGTGTTGTGCCAATGGATTTTATGGTACTCACACCATTTTCCCATGTCCTTCTTCATCTTCTCATTTCCCTTCTTATGTTGCGGCTTGGGCTCGTTGTCCTGAGGGCAGCCATCTCAACTTGGTCCCTTGTTGTGTGGGTTGGGAATGCCTTTTCCCTACTTCGGCTATGAGGGGTTTGCAGATCCAAACTCTCACCTTTTCTGCTTAAATTTATGCTCGATCTTGACAACGTATCTATAAGTTGTGCCCAATGAGGCGATGTCCAAAAACTTCATTTATGTTTGAATGTATCTATGAAAACAACCATGGTATTTGAGCACCAGATGATGCTCAGAGTCTTTGATACCCAATTTGGTGTGTAGGGTATGGAAAATATTGGTGAAATTTGGTACTGTCTGGTCCCTTTCTTGACGTAGGGTGGTCCATCTAGTTTACTGGTCCTCGTAGCTTCCAACAAGGTAGTAATGTTCTTTAATGGCATCCTGAAAGGAATCCCATGTAGGGGCCACCACAAACATTGCATATTCATCTACGTCCCTTTGATCAAAGTAAGTACCACACCAGTCTTTGACATGGGGAATGGCCTTGAGGAGTGCAAAAGTGATATTTTCCCTATCGAAAAAAAATTGGACCGAAAAATACCCTTCGAGCAGATTCAACCATTTATCTACAGCATTCGCATCTATCAGTCCTTCAAATAATGGAATATCAAAATTTACATGTACCTTGAAGGGGGTTGCATGGCCGCTTGATGAAGATGCTTCTCCTGTGGGTAGTCGTTGAAGGATATGCACGAAGTTGTTCATCATTTCATTCTTTTGTCGCACGATGGATTCCTCGAGCAACATTTTAATAGGATCTCCTGATCCATCATCTTTCTTCTCGTCCCCCATGGATTTTTGTTGGACTCGGCACGATCGATATTGCAATGGATCGATTGGTTTTAGTCCCAACTTATTGTACCCAGATTTTGTTGGGGACATGCACGAAGAAAATTAAATGAAGAGCAGACCGCTCTGAAACCATTGATCCAAATTTAGGAGCGGAACAAACTGATTAATAGACTGAATACAATAAACATGGAGATATGAAGAACAACATAGATATCCAATGAACAATATATTCTATTGAATAATGAAATAGGATGAAACTATAAAACTGCAGAACTGAAACACTTCCTCGAATTGTGGTAGTTATCTCTAAGAAGAGATGTGGCTGCTACGCACATCCGTCTGAGCAGAATCAATTACAATGATCCTCTAGAGGCCTTTTTGATATTACTCATGAATTCCAAAACCCTAGAAATTCAAAAAACCTAACCCTAGGAGGTGAAACATCAAAAGTCATGTTGGCCCCTATGGGTAAGTTGGTACCTCAACTTCTCTAGGTCGCAACTTTTGCATACAACCTCTATTTTAGGCACGTGATAGCTCGTTGGAAAGGTGTTTTAGAGAACTACACATTATGTCATCAAACTTTGACTTCATCTGTAGTTTGACTATGGCGAGCCAAAAAAAAACATTATTTAGGCCTCCAAAACGGCCCTGGAAGTACAGCAAGATGTGTTGACATGAAAAAGTACAAAATAAGCCAATTGGATTAGGTGAGAGGCCACCAATATCCACCTGGAAGATGTGTAGGGATTCAGACATGCCCAAAAGTGTAGAACCCACAATTACAAAGAAGTACAAAAGAACGTGATGAACTAAAAATGGACAAGAGGAGCCAGTTGGAATAGGTGGGTGGCCACCAATAGCCAACTAGATCAGTCACATCCCATACAACTTTAGTTGAAATTAAATTTAACAAATAGTTTGAGAAATAGATAGCTTCTACCCAAAATTTAGTCGATATGCCTTTGGTCTGAAGAAAACAATGTGCCATTTCCACCAAAATCTGATTCTTTATTTCAATAATGCCATTATTCTGAGGTGTGTAAGGTATAAATATTTCCAAGAGATACCATTATGTGACAAGTACCTTTCAAAATCCTCACCTACATATTCTCCTCTATTGTATCATTTTAAACATTTCATAGGTTGACCACGTTAATTTTGTACCAATGGCGTAAATATTTTGAAACTTTCCAAAGACATGACTCTTATTCTTCAAGAAATACACCTAAGTATACTTGGAAAGGTCATTAATGAAGGTCAGTACATACCTTTAACCAACTACTAATGGTTTTTTTAGGGAGAATAAGTTGCTATAGACAAGCCAGTTGGGTCTTTGCTCTTCAATATTTCCTTGTGTCAAAGGCAACCTGATGATGCTTTCTAAGCATGCATCCTTCACTTGCTCCATTAAGGGGAAAAACATTAGGTAGTCCAATAACCATGTTATGTTTCGCCATCAATTTCAATCTTCAAAAATTCAGGTGTCTGAGTCGTTCATGTTGAAGTCTGCTCTGGTTGTCAATGTGAGCTATGAGTGCAATTAGTCCTGGGTATTTCTTGGGAAAGTCACAAAACTTATACAATGTGTCCTTTGGGTCAAGGAAAACTTTGGTGATAACAACAAGTTTTATGTTCATATCATTCACAACCAACTAATCTGGCCAAAACTCTACTTGTTTTCCCGTCTGCGTTAGTTGGGGTATAAACAAAAAATTGGGAATCAAGCTAGGTACATGATACAAATTGGTGATCACACCATTTTAACATTCAATATTTCCACGACCAACAATAGTAAGTGCATAATCATCTACTACAAAGATTTATTTTTCTGTAGCTTATTTTAATGAAGAGAAGAGAAAAGCATCTCTAGCTATATGAAGGGTGCAACCAAAGTCAACTATCCATTCACTCTAACAAGTATGACCATGCAAGGCCTAAGAAGCACCAACAAAGAATGTATAGTTGTCTACCTACCTTATGAAGTTTATTTTTGCAAGTCAGTCAATCTTCCATTCAACACATCTACTTCAAGTGTCTTCACTTTCTCTTCTAGGTCCTTAGTCTTTTGCCAATAAGCCTTCTCCATATGTCCTAATTGCCCACAATAGTGGAAGGTCTCTTCTTTCTACCTTTATTAGTCAAATTTTGATCACCATGCTTCTTCTTATTAATGTGGTCGATGTAGTCATGCTCTTTCTCTTGTTGACCTCTTTCTCTATAATTATGTCAAGTTTTCCTCTGCAACAAATGGGCCCATTGCTTGACCTTAAGTTTCAATTCATCAAGTAATTTTCTTGTGACCTAATGATCTAGATGGATATCGGTGGCCATCCACCCTTTCCAATTGGCTCAAAACAGTTTTCTGACAATTCTGGCAATTTACTATTTTTAGCAGTTTTAACTTCTGGGGCCATTTTGAGGTCCTAAATGAAGGTTTTTCGGGATCGATCTCCTCAACGATAATTAAAGAAATAATTTATCCCCCAAAATTAATCTCCTCGATGATACCTTTCCAACGGGCTATCAGACATCTAAAACAGAGATCGTATGAAAAAGTTACGACCCCGGGAAGTTGATGTACTAACTTACCCAAACGGGGTCCACATGACTTTTGGTGCTTCATCTCCTAGGGTTAGGTTTTTGAATGTCTAGGGTTTGGGGAATTCTTTGTTATTGTAAAAATGCCTTCATAGCCTCATGGTAACCTTCTTCTTGCGAATGCGTGCTGTTGTTGCATCTCTTCTCAGAGATAAGCCGCCACCATTCCAGCAAGCTTGTTTCTGCTGCATTTTACAGTTTCTGCTTATTTCGTTATTGAATAGAAAACCAGTTTTACTGTATCTCTGTTATTTTGTGTTAAGCACCTGTTAATAATCTGTATTCATTTCATTATGCTCATAAAATCCGGATCACCTAATTAGTAAACATACAAAGAGTCAAAGGAGCAACCCTTACCATCATATTTTATGGAGGTCGAACTGGCATGGAACATCAAACATAACACATCATAGGGTTTCTTTAGATTCATCAGGATCATTTCCATGAGTTGACCATCCTTCTTGGGAAAATCCTTTCCACACTGACCCAATTTGAATTGAAATTCCTTCATTTGGCCAAGTAGTTTTCAATTCTTTCAAAGGAGAGAGGATCTAGAGAGATCGATTATTTCTCAATCTTCGTAGCCTAGCTTTCATTAGTTTTATCAAAAGGAGTCTTCAACTTCTTCTAGACAACATTTGGGAAATTGATATTGCATGTGTCAAAGTGAATATCCATGCAGATGTAGGTTGGTATGACTCCTATTACCTCATCCTTCTTCCCATCAATGGAAAACTTACATTGGTCATCCTTTAGATCTGGAACCATATTTTTGTAAACTACCATGACACTTTACTCTTCAATAATGCTTCCATATATTATGCCCAAATTCCATAGTTGTATCCATTTATAACCTCAGCCTCTTTCTTGTAACTCATAATGTTGATCTACAGATCTAATCCCAAATTCAATCTGCAAGTCAAAAACCTAAGTCAATCTATTAGATAGATCCAACTTGTTAGGAGCATGTACAACTGACAGCCTCCACAAGACTTGTAGACAACATGCTAGATCTCAAACCACTAGCTCTAATACCATGTTGGAGAAGCAAAGGATTAGTTAGATCAAAGAAATAGTATTCCAAAGATGAAGTGGTGTCTAAAGACACCATTATGACAATCTATCACAATCGAGCATGGATCGACATACATAGCAGTGTAAGAAACCAAAATATTTCCATACATAATACATTTCACTTGCTTGTTTAGATTGACCCATACGACTATCTTATATAGCACCAATATGTAACCAACTCTCTTGAAGTGAGGAAGATGAGTTCCACGTAGATTGGTTAGGGTGAATAACAAACTCCTTAATTTTTTCTTGTTTTGTACACTAGTCGACTATTTTGTTCTAATTTCCCAACTAGTTGAATGCATAGTTGACCATCAAGTTAGTCCCTTAGTTGACCACTCAACTTACTCTTCTATTCAATTGTCGACTATTCACTAATTATCTCTAGAATATCCAAGGGTGTGATGAACCTGCATAGCCTTTTGTTCCAAAATCTGACTTGTTCTTTCATTTACATTTCACAAGTTTCGGAGATACAACAAATGGACATCAAAAGTGTCTTTCTACATAGGGACTTGAATGAAGAAACCTACATGGAATAACCACCCAATTTTTTTTAGGGTGACTCCTCCCTTTTTTGTCACTCAAGAAGTCACTTTATGGTCTCAAGCAAGCTCCATGAACTTTGTATGAAAAGATAGATAGTCTTCTTCTTGGTTTTATTTTTTCAAGGTGCCCATCAATTCCCAAAGTCTACACCATACATGCTAATGGTGAATTCCTAGTCCTTGTGTTGTATGTTGATTATGTAATCAACATTGGGAGTTGTTATCGCACAAATTGTACTTTCCCTAAAGGAAAAGGCAAGTGAACAATAAATTGGCGTAACAGGAGGTTATCCTATCATTGTCACCTAAATAAGACACCTCTTTCTCTTTAGGGGTAGTAGCCCAAGGGAAACGTCCCCATTGACATGGGGGTTTGAGAAGGCAAAGGTAATAGTATCAAGAAATTTATTCCCCTCTCACAAGTCACACCGATCAGAAAGTCCCAAAGGTTTTAATAAGATGAAGCAAAGATTTTCTTAAGTGTACCTGCCCAGAACAAGACAACAAGAAAACAGTATTTGCAAGTACCAATTGTTATTAGCACTTCGTAAAACCTTAGACTTTGAAAAAAAACAATAATCTGATATAAAATATGAATCAAAATAAATTTATAATAGAAATGTATATATAATGATAGCTTCACAATTATGCCTTAAACAATCTTTAATAATGACCGGAAAAGATAACCTAAAATTGGCAATATGCTAGCATTTGTCAGAAGCAAAGAAGGCAATGTATAATCAGCTTTAACACTTGATTTTAGGAGCTTTTACTGTTTTCATATATGGATGTAGCTTTATTTTGTAACAGCAGCAAGAATGTTATTAAGTTAGTCTAATCCAAGGTTAGGAATGGTTAGCAAAGACCTTGAAGTAGATGGTTTAAAGGTTGTTTTCATCAATCAATCAAATGTAAGGTATGAACTAGTGCCTTCAAGGTAAATGGAGTCACTTTTGCAGCAGCAATCTAAGGAGAACCAAATGATAATAAGTGAACTAAATATAAGAGGGAGGATGGTTGAGGTGTTGGCAACCCAAGGCCTCAACCATACAAAACCCTAGAAGAAAAATGACTACTAGGAAGTAGGTAACCCTAGGCCCTAGTGGTTTTCCTTCTTCTTTAAGTCAGGCTTGAAATAAATAAAATCTTAATGAAGAAAAAGTATTAGAGTGCTACTAAGTTAGGGATCTAGCACATGCTTCAATGAAGGTGACTTCTAGCAAAATCAAGTAGGTGGATAGCTATTGAGAGAAGGACAATAACATGTGTTTTTCTCCTAGGGTTTCACACTAGCAATTTCATAATCTTAATAAATGCAAAGTAAAATATACCATAACCATTCAAAGAAGAAGAATTGCAGATTTTCACTTAAATTCACCAAGAATAATCTAGTCACGATCCCTAGTGGAATACTTTCCACCATGAAAATGCCAAAAATCACCAATAAAAGCTCCCTCCAAGAGTTGTGCGCCACTTAGTTCAGCCAATAAGCCTTAAAAGAGGTTTAATTTCAGACCTCACACTTGTGTGAGTGAAATATGATGAAAAAATATAAGGTATTTTTCCCTTATTTATACAATTCAAATGACCTTTAATTACATTTTAGGTCAAAAAAGGCCGACATGGCCAATTACATCAAAAATCCAATTTTTTACATAAAATTAACAAATTGAACCCTAAAATGTGCAAAAGGGGTGACACCATGCCCTCTCAGGGTGACGTTGGGCCTCATAAGTGAGACGTTGGCCTCCATGAGAAAAACTTTAGGCCTTCCAAGGCCTCTGGATTATGCCACACGTGCCACTTGGAACACAACTACCTCCATCATGTCCATCTGACACTAGGTGGCACCAAGGGTCACAAAGAGTGATGTCATGGGCCTCCCAAGGCCAATGTTCAGGGGAGAAGGCAAGACCCCCCTGGGTCAAGGCCTGCCAAAGTGCCTCTAGTGGAACGTCCTTCTTTTTCTTCGGTGCAAGCCTCTGGTATATGTTTGCCCCTAGTTGGGGTCTCAGCATCCATCTGGTGGGATTTTAGCCCTATGGAGGTCCGAGCTAATCATCTCCCCATATGTACCTATCCATCGGGCATGGTCCTCCAGCAACAACAAGTACGCCCTCCATGGGCTCATAAGTGACAGGGATCATAGCAATGTCAATCACATCTAATAATCAAGTAATCCAAACATGTGCATAAAACCCCCCTTTCCCTAGACAAGTGTTCAAAGGCGTTATGTTATTCTACAAGCCAGGTTTGGAGAGGGTTCTAGGATGTCCTATTGGGCTAATTATCCTTAGGTGTGGGATGTTTTCAGGTGAATACCAATCTAGGTCATGTAAGTGCATGAGATGGTGTGGGGGATGTTTGGGCAAGGGGTGCAGTGATGACAGGGAAATGTAGGTCTTACCTGTGGGTGCCTCTGAAAAGAATGAGTTGCACCTTGTCATGGATGAAATTGTTTCCTAGCCCATTCAATTCTTTTTTACTCTTTATATTATTTATTTTTCTTTCAAGATAATAGTTGGGGAACACTGCCATGGTGTGGCGACCAGTGGCAACAGCGTTACCCACAAGCATTTCATGGAGATGAGAAGGTTGGATCGTGATGAGACCCCCTTTCTCTTGGCTATTCCACCAAGAGCCACTACCCTAGTGTGGTGACCAGATGAATAGTAGTGTCATACTGCTACATGCCCATGGACCTAATAGGTTAGCTCGTGATGAGACCCCCTATCCGCCAACTAGGTCTTGAGTTTTATCTTTATTTTATGGGTCCCCTCTTTTCTTGTTGAGAAGCCTTTTATTACATTCTCGGGGATCCTTGGGTGAAGAATCTCAAGGTTTGATCTTTGGATTTTTACTTTTTCCAACTACTTTTACCCTTTGGGCCTTTATCCCCTTCTTCCCACAAGGCAAGGTGCAACCCTTACTAGTTTGGCAATCCCAATGCTCGAACCAATGTAGGGGATAGATGAGAGGGAAGATGATGAAAACTGATAAGTATGGAAGGAATGGACGATGACCTTTCATAAACCCATCCAGTGGAAACTCACTCCTAAGGGAACCAACTTGCTAGGTAATTTTATCATCCCCCTGTTATAAGAAAAATCTATCCATTGGGACAAATCCGACCTATCTGACTGTGAAGTCGGTTACAGCCTCTTTGATAGCTCGGTACGAGGCAAAGACTACCCGCACATCAATTGGTCCTTCATCTGAGGCGGTAATGAAGGGCAAAAAGGAGAGGTGAAAGACTTACAAGAAGTCTTTCTCAAGACCACCCACCCTGGGTATTGTCCTCCCTCAGTTTGTTGGATGGACAAAATGGCCTGGGGGTGAAAATTATGAAAAATATGATGAAAATAAGCTCATTGATTTTTAGAAATGAAAACTAAATAAAGCGAACAACAAGTTGTTCGCTCCCCTAAAGCGTTGGAAAATGGCTCAGAATAGGTTCCCAGGGTAAACCGGGGTCCTGGACAATTAACCACTGGATGCCTCAAGTGAAAGAGTGAAAAACAAGGGTGAAACATGAGCTTAAAATCTACAACCAAGTCTTTTTAGATGGTTTTAAATTGCAAACAACAAGTTGTTCAAAGCTTTTAAGACAGGGAAACAAGCCCAGAATGGCTTCATACCCCTCGGGGTGACCCAGGAAGTGATACCGGAAGATTGTCAAATCAAAAGGGGGTTGTAAAAGGAGATGAATACTTTTTTACAAGCTGTTACAGCTATGTTTGGGAGAATATTTACAACTTCAATTTTTAGTTTGTGGATGAAGGCTGGACTGACAAAAGGTTTGTCTTTAAATGTATTTTATTGGTGAAATTTTAGTTATTAACACATGCCTTGGCCACCACACTATTTTGAAGGTTATCCTGATCAGGAAAACACATCCTGAAACTGTGCCAACCAGTATGAGAAGAGTAGTCGTAGCAGACCACGGTGGTTAGGTTGAAGAGTGCCCCATGCAGTTTAGAGAAGCAGGGATTAGCCACTTCTCTTCACTAGCACTTTCAGTCTCTTAAAGCCACTTGTATGGAAGAAGGATACCTGGGAAAAGGAAGAGGCCCAAGACCACCCTAAAGGGATTTTTAGTTGAGATTGCCCAAGCAGAGTAGTATTACAATCAAGCTAAGCTATTCAACTCCTTTACCGTGTGGTACTAAGGAAAGACCACTCAATTTATACTAACTAGACAACTTCCAAGGGGATCTTGATGAAGACTCCCTGGATTTTACTCTTAGTATCCTAAAAAAATGAAATTTCTTGAAATAAAGGACCAGGCCATCCACGTGGTGAGATCACCTATTGCTTTCACAAGCGTGCCTCCTGGTCATTGAATTTGAAATCTATCTAAAACTTTATACAAAAAACGAGTAAATAGGTATGTGACAGATATGTCACAACTAAATAATATGTATATGTATGTAGATAAATAGTATAGGTTTCGTTTTGAGTGTATGGGGTGGACCCCTGAATTTTTTTCAAGTGTTTTGCGGTTTTTTAGTGTATTTAGCTTTATGATTTTTGCATGGCCCCTTTCGGGGCAGCCACCTGAAGATTAGTGAAAGAAAAATTATACAATGAAAAGATGACAAAATTAACTAATTACAAGTAAACGATTACACCATTCATCCCAAAGGAATGGGTTGAGGCTCTTTGCGAGTGACAAGGCCGCCATGTGCATGAAAGCCCCAATTGATTCCTTGTATGGGGATTGGAAGTTTACTGATTGGAAATTAGAAATAGTGATGATTATCTATGCAAGTACAAATTAGAATTTATAAACAGAAAATTACAAGTAAACTACTCAAACTATCTACACAAACAAAGCATATCAACATGGGTATGTGTGCCAAAAAAATTTGGAATGAGTGTAAGTGAATATAAGGTGAATATGAGAGTGATTGGGTAGATTTACCAATCTGATTTGATGTTTTTTCTTCGTTGTCTTGATGGCCCTGTTTCCTCAAACAGGTCTTCAGGTGGCCCTCAACCGCTTAGGAGAAGCAGAGTAGGTGACTGGATTGTATCCTTGCAGGAAAACAACGAAATTTTAGTGTTTATATATGAAAAAATTGAAATAAAAAAAAATAGAAATTTGCACATAAAAGATATATAACAGCCAACTAAGATGGTTGTCCTGTAGGGGGAAATTGACCAAACTGGTCAATTTTTCTGTTTGGGATAGCAAGGTTAATAGTAGGAAAACATAATAGAAATGTACATGAACAAAATAAGGAAGCAAAAAAGTATGAACGTCCAACTAAGAAGCTTATTTGAGGGTTGTCCTAAGGGGCCCTATGACTCCCAACCACTAGCTAAGGCTGAAAACAACTGAATACTTCATAAAATATGCACTAAAACACATCAAACAAGTTAAACAAAGTTGTTAGAAAATGAAAGCAAGTAAGTTAAACCCAAGGAAGCAACAACAAACACCTAGCTAACCAATCCCTCCTGGAGATAGCTAACATAACAAGTATTTACTTCTACCCCTCAACCCTTAACCAACAAGTGACACATCCAACAACTAAAATCTAACAAGTATCACACACACAAAGAGTCTTGGAAAATTTCAGCAGATATTTGTTACTATATTCATCCTCCCTTTTTTACAATGTCAACCCTCTTATTTATCAAGGAGAGGTGAAGGCTTAGGGTTAGGTCACAAGACACTTGTCAATTTTGGAAAAGTGACAAGTGGACCAACCCTAAAGTGTTTTTGTATTTTTACCAAAAGGTAACCTTATCCTAAAAGGGAATCTTATCCAAAAGAGAATCTTATCCAAAAGGGATCAAATCAAATCTGATTTGACCTCTTAATTACAATGTATACATACCACAAAGCAAATCATGCGAGACTACATATTACAAAAATTCATTTTTCATAAAATGACAAAATCAATATGCCACATCACCATTTGGCTTGGGATTTGTGCTATCCCAAAGGATCTTTGATTTCTACCATATTTTTCAGCTGTAGATAAGATGATTTAGTACAGTACCCAGCCTTACATGGTTGTCAGATTCACCGAGATGAAGCCCCAAGGTGTGGAGAAATTGCAAAGTTGCTTAGGAGGGAAAGGGGACTTTGGGCTTTGGTCATTGTATGTAATTAAATGCCCACTTTTCAGGCACTTTTCAGACCTGATTATACCCCCCCTTTGTTTCCTATAAGTTTTCCTGTGAGTTGGTCGAAGCATGGCTTCGATTTGGGCTTGTTTCGGCGAGGGGGCACCCTAGGCCTGAACCTTGAGAGGATTTTCCCCTGAAACAAAAAGCCACAAAACTGCTCCTTATTATTCACATGTTGTATCTATGTTCTTTACCTTTCCTATGCCTTTTGTTTGGTGCAAATCCGACTCTAGATGAGTAAGATATGGCCTCGGAAAGGTACGCAGGAAGGAGTCGGTCGAGAGGCTGATCAGGGAAAATTTGAAATTGGGGAACAATTATGGGATGGAAACTAGAATTGAAAGCTTGTTGTAGGCCTTCATACCTGTATCTAAAATGGGTTTTCCTCATCCGGCCCAATTTGGCCTCGGAGACCCCCAATTAAGCCTCCTTTCGGCGCATGCTTATCGGGCCAATAATGAGTCCCTGTCGCTCTGGGACATGCCACTGAAATTCTGGGCTTAATTTGTGGAGGTGAATGTTGTGGATGCATTCTTGACTTCGCCATGGTCATTTCAACTACTCATGGGCAAAAATCCTCCTCCAGATGGTGAAGTTATAACATTAAAAGATCCAGTGACCCTGGGAGGAGGAATTTTAATTTTTTAATGTATAGTTTTAAATATATATTAAAATTTATTAAAAAAAATTGTTTTATTAAAAAAAATTAATAATAATTTTATTTTTAAATATATATATATATATAATATATATCTAATATATATTTTATACATATATAAATAAAACAATATTAAAAATTAAAAACAACAAATTTTAACATATATATAAATAAAACTATATAACAAAACAAATTAAAATTATATTTAAATTTAATTTTAACCCCCCCCCCCTCGTGCGCCCCTGGTCGCCACATGACCAGGACGAAAACAAAATAGGGCCAGCAAGGTTACAATGGAGGGAGGAGGCCACACTGTGTGGAGGGAAAAGAGGGAGCGGGGTTAGGGGTCTGTGCTAAGGTGGAGGGGAAGGGGTTGGGTTTAGGCAGTGCACGCGGAGGAGCAGAGCAGAGGGAGGAGAGGAGAGGGGGTGAGGGATTTGTGGGTGTGTGCAGAGATAAGGGACAAGGGAAAGGATCTGAGTGAAGGGTAGGGATCTGCACGGAGGAGAGGAGGAGAATAGGGAGATGGAGAGTGGATGGGGGGAACGGAGGGTGAGCGCACAAGCTGGAGGAGGTGGTAGAGTGGTGGTTGTGGTGGACTACCCATGCGAAGGAGGGAGTATGAAGGTGGAGGACTTGGAATGGTGCATGGTGCGTGCAGGTGGAGGGAAGCGATGTGGAGGTCAAATGGTAGGTAACTGGTGCGGAGTTTTTGGATTGTGTGCATGAAGGAGGAGGGATGGTGTTGTTGCGTGCAGGTGGAGGCCGAGGGATTGGAGGAGGTGGTGGTGGATGGGTGGTGGACCACCCTAAAATTAATTTTTTAATTTTTTTTCAAATTTTTTTAACAAAGTGGGTTTTTTACTATAGGAAAAGGGATGGGAGGTCTCGGTTCAAACCCCCTCCCCTCCTTTTTTATTTATGGGATTTCCTGAGCATTTATGAGCAAACGAAAAGGGAGGGGAATGTGGTTCAAATCCCAGGGCCTGCAAATGGCCATGCATAGGCTTGCATACTCAGCCACAGCCAAAAATGTAATCCTCTAAAGGAGCCTTGGAGGCTTATTCTGAAGGTAGAAATAACACTCTTCCATGCAAAAAATTCACCACAACCAGCAAGTTTTTCTTTTGAATTAGGACTGGCGGGGTTTACCTGGCTATGTGTCTGAAGGTTGTTGGATGGTCATGGATGGTTTCTCAATTAAGACCTGCACTTTTCATCAAGAAGCCTCCTTCTTCCATTGAAGCTTGTTGCAGAGCTCCCTCTCCCCTTGGCCAAAATGTCAAAATGACTTGAGAGAGGGGAGAGGGGGTTTTGTATTTTCTAATTTTCCAAAAAAACAAATTTACCCAATATTGCATGAGGGAGGTTGCATGTCCTCTCCTTGATTTTTTGAAACTTCTGATTTCTTATCATTTTTTCCCATTATTTTTTAATATTCCTCGAAAATTGTGCAAGTCAAAGTTTGACTTTGACTTTGACTTTGACCTTGTTGTTGACTTAGCCCCAAAAAAGTTGTCAGATGAGACAAAGTCGGAATTGGATGCAGGGAAAGTCATTGGAAAGGTCTCGACGAGCTCGTTGATAATATTCCATCACCAATCTGAAACGATTCCACCTCAACCCTCAATATCAGCCAGAACAGTAGCCGCTTAAAACCCTTAACTTGTTGGTGGGCCCACATGGCACCCGATCTTGCGAAAGGCGCCAAATCACCATACGATATTTGATCAAGGAAAAAAAAGTATCATCAGAAAGGTATCAAAAATTATTTAGACGAGGTGACCATAGATGTTTGTGTTGGGGCCATTAATGGTTGTTTTATCTGTCATGAAACCGTGCTACGCGATTTGGTTAGCCCCATTTGCCCAAAATAATTGACCAAGTTGTGACGGCTCTAACTGATCCATCCAAGGTCGGAATGAGAAAAATGAGGAGCTGTTGGAAATGTATCTGAGTCCATTATAGTGTGGCATCACTGAATCTCTGATTTAAAACACTTTACCAACAATTTGTAAACCCTGAAGCACTGCAACCAATCTGGTGCCTAAAATTGGTCATGAACTTGCGAAGGCTCGTTCTTACCAATCGTGGATCAAAACCAAGCACGAGATATATCATTGGAAAGGTATCGCACTGCCCTACACCATTTATAGGTTTTATTTTCCTTTTAAAAATGAAATATGAACATAATCAGACCAAGAAGTCACATCTATTGGTTTTGGCCATTCGGGTGACGCTAACTTTGCGTCCTCTGTATGGGGTCATACGAACTCAGAATCGGGCTCATGATAGCCCGTTGGAAATATTATCCTAATCCATACAATATGGTAGCATTTTATTTCCCAAATTGTGACCAAAATTCATCTTATCCTTTACGAAAGGACCCTTTCCCCAAGGGACCCACCTAGTGACAGGTGAAGGGGGCCAACGTTAAAATTTTTGCAAACTGTGTGTTTAGCTCATGAAATATGAACTGAATAGTCTTGACATGATGAATTATGATGTGGGAGGGTTCACATTCCTCTGAATTTATCCAACTGATACTCTTTCAAGGTCAGAGGATGTTACAGGTATGAAATAACTGAGAGGGGGGGGGGTGAATCAGTTATTGTAAATTATTAACCATTTCTCTCATTTTTAACTTCGAATCATTAATCTTAGTGGCA
>ML787898.1:596694-608052 GCA_009831015.1 Picea engelmannii | reverse complement strand
GTTCCAGCATCTGCGTTTCAGCATCTGTGATCCTGCATTTGTGTTTCAGCATCTACGTCTCAGCATCTGTGATTCAGCACTTGTGTTTCAGCATCTGTGATTCAGCATTCGTGTTTCAGCATCTACGTTTCAGCATCTGTGATCCTGCATTTGTGTTTCAGCATCTACGTCTCAGCATCTGTGATTCAGCACTTGTGTTTCAGCATCTGTGATTCAGCATTTGTGTTTCATCATCTACGTTTCAGCATCTGTGATTCAGCATTTGTGTTTCAGCATCTTTAGCTTCTATGTTCCAGTATCTCTTGTGCGTGTTGTCAATCTTGATTGCTTCATAACCGATTGCCATCAATGACAATCCTTGACCGTCTTCGTCATCTCCTGAGTTGCAGCATTTGTGTCTGTGTTTCAGCAACTGTGTGCCAGCATCTGCGATTGTGTTTCAGCTTCTATGTTCTAACTCTGTTTCAGCACTGTGTTTCAGCGTCTGTGTTTGCATTTGTGTTGCAGCAGTTCTCATTTGTGTTGCAGCATCTGTGTTTCATTTGTGTTGCAGCGTGTTTCAGCATCTGTTCTTCATAAACAATCGATTGCCATCAATGACAACCTTGATCATCTGCGTCATCTTTGTTGTAGCCATATTTCCAACAGAGGCCATAGTAACTATGACCCCCGCCATTGTCTTCGACTAGAACCATAGCACAAAGGGACGCTTGTGGAGGTATGAAAGTGTAAAACACCATGTTGAGCCCAGAGCATATTTTTGGGTCAACACCCCCCCAGGTATGGAGAAGTTAAAAGGAATAATTTCCAAGCAAACATCAAGAAGAAAAATAGAATTAAATCCACATATTCAAATGGTTCGAGAATTAGAGTGACACATACCATGATACCCAGACTCATTACCTCATGGAGCAAGACCCACTGCCACTTCAGAACTAGGCCGATGGGATGGGTGCTTCTGTTGATGACAGAATGAAGGAATTGAAGAAGAAAGGATGGGCCCTCTAGGGGAAAGCTCAAGTCAATATGGCTCTCGGTACTCCATGTCTAGGACATGTGGGACTTGAGACATAATCTCCTTAGTTATGCCTAGGATAGGGGATAACATCTGGCTCCAACTCGGGGACATGTGCACACCGTAGAGCGCATGAGAACCTCAACATATCTGGTATGACTTGTGACCTGCTATATCTCTTGGGGTGGTGATATCACCCTTGGATCATATATAAAAAATGAAATGTAAATAAGCAATCATATATACAAGTGAAATACAACTACTCTAGCATGAAATGTAGACGGTATATACAATGAATCCAAATGCCTACCTACCTACCTCTACTTACATGTTGGTTGAATGCTAGGTGTAGTCAAATATCTAGTGAAACCATCCTAGCAATGTATCATAATACCTGCCTCTGTGCTTCATCATAAACCAAAACAATGATAAGTCAAGCACAAAAATAACATGAGTTAGAAAATGTATTCCATCATCGGAAATCGTAAATTCTAGCTCATGGAGGTGGGAGGGAGGGACAAAATAATGTCAATTCACACCTTTAGTAAAGTGCTCAATTCATCTCAAAAAGGGATCGTGAAAAATCAAAGGTTCAATACTGACTCAAAGAGTCTGAAGTTCGGCCACCTTGGATGTCTTCACAATCTAAGGTCCTGGAAGGAACTAACAAGAACCTAGGGGATGATTGACAATTTCTTAAGGGAAGGCTGGAAAATTGAGATAATAAACTTCTTCTTGAGGTATTCAACCTACCCTTGAATTCTAAAAGTAAGCTTTGCCTCAAATAAAACTTAAGACAAAGGACATGCTTCCCAACTACACTTTTAGTGATATAGCGAGATAAAATAATCAAAGGGAGCTGGGAGACATTGTCATAAGGATCCTTCTTTGGGCAAGAAATGTCTTCAACTTTATCAATATCCAAGCACAATGGTGGTTGATAATCTTCTTCATGGAATAAATCCAAGTTCTCAAAGGAATATTCATCAAAATCCTCAAGGTATGACCGAAAATTACTAGGAGAACATAGCACCAGGTCATCCTTGGGTATCTAAAAAAGGTTTGTAATCATATCATCTCCTTGTTGCCAAATGTCAAAATTATTAGTAACCTCATATGATAGTTGTAAAGGCAACTTTTGGAAATGACCCTCAATGTCGTAAATGGGATCTCCATCATATCCAATCACATCCCATTTACGCTTTCTGACATGTATGAATTCATCAATATTATCAACAAAGTCATCATCTTTATCATAACATGAAGGGATTAAAAAATCTGAGGGCTCCTCCCACACTTCTTCACTTTCCAAATCATAAAATAAAGCATCATCATACTCTTGGAAAGGAAAATAACTTATTGTATTTACTTCTTCTTGTGCAGGAGCTTCGAGGATTTGGATTACTTCATTAGATGGAAGAGCATGCATCATTATTTCCTCCTCATGACTTGTTTCTACATATTTAAATTCATAATAAGAAGGATCTGTCTTGTCCAAATATTTCATTTCTTCTTCCCTTTCTGAATTATAGAACAAGGTGTCATCAAAAACTTGGAAGGGAAAGTGACTAACCTCATCCTCTTTTTCTTGTGCAGAGGGGATAGGCTCTTGAATGGATTCATCGGAGGGAGGAGAATACATCAATATTTCATCATCATGTTTGATATCTTCAGGCTCTCGCTCTTCAACCATGTTTTCATTATCCTCGGCAGAAGAATGAGTAACCTCTAGCTCTTCCTCATAGGATTGGAAAACCTCATTAGGATCCTTCTCCTCAACTTCTTGTCGGTTGATGGCTTGTTCCCCTTTCTCTTGGAAATTACCAGTAAAGGTCCCAAGGGAAACTAATCTCTCCAAACTAAGAGTATATGGGGTAAAGAGGTGTCCTTCCTTGAACAAAGAGATATTTGCCTCGATTTCTATAGCCATGTTATAAGCTTCATTGAGTGTTTTTGGGCTCTTTTTACTAAGGAGAAACCCTAAATGCACCACGAGGGCATTGGTATAGAGGTAAGAAAGGTATTTTCCTTCAGGAAGATGGATTATAGGAATTTTCCATAGCAAATTTTCAAACCTATCTTGGAATTCCCTGACATTCTCATTCTTAGCTTGTTTTATATACACGAGTCTTTTTAGTATCATTTGCATATCCTTCAATTTAATACCCCATCTCTTGAGAAAGGTTTCTTCTAATTGGTCCATATATGTGATGCTAGCATCAGGGAGATCGTCATACCATTCTCTAGCATTGCCATGAAGAGTGGCAGAGAAAAGTTTCAATGCCAAATCCTCAACAGCATCATTGATAGGGTGGAGTTGAAAGAAAGCCCAAAAATCATCCATGTGATTGTCGACTCTAGCCCCATCACTACCAGTGAATCTAGGGAGCCATTTTTCATACCTCGGGGGTATCCTGGGATTTTACTCATGTCTAAGGGTTTGAAATTTCTCAGGTCCCATTGAGAAGTCATGGTTGGCTTTGTCATTAGTGGAGTCTCCAGATAATTTTCTTGAAACTATCAAAGGGATGAGGGGATCACGCTCAATGGAGTCGCCAGGTAAGCTCTATAAAGTAAAGTATTTTGAGGAAAAGCTTACCGAAAAGTGTCTTCTTTGAGGAGAATTGACTCGGTGTTCCCCGATAATGGCGCCAAAATGTTATCGCACAATTTTTACTTACCCAAAATCCAAAGGCAAGTGAACAATAAATTGGCGTAACATGAGGTTATCCTATCACGGTCACCTAAATAAGACACCTCTTTCTCTTTAGGGGTAGTAGCCCAGGGAAGACATCCCCGGTGACCTGGGGGTTTGAGAAGGCAAAGGTAATAGTATCAAGAAAGTTCTTCCCCTCTCACAAGTCACACCGATCAGAAAGTCCCAAAGGTTTTAATAATAAGATGAAGAAAATATTTTCTTAAGTGTACCTGCCTAGAACAAGACAACAAGAAAACACTATTTACAAGTACCAATTGATATTAGCGCTTTGTAAAACCTCAGACTTTGAACAAAAGCAATAAGCTGATATAAAAGATGAAGAAACAGAAATTATAATAGCAATGTATATATAATGATAGCTTCACAAGTATGCCTTAAACAAGATTCAATAATGACCCAAAATGATAACCTAAAATTGGCAATATGCTAGCATTTGTCAAAAGCAAAGAAGGCAATGTAAAATCATCTTTAACACTTGCTTTTAGGAGATTTTACTGCTGTCACATATGGATATATCTTTCTTTTGTAACAGAAGCAAGAATGTTAGTAAGTTAGTGTAATCTAAGGTTAGGAATGGTTAGCAAAGACCTTGAAGTAGATGGTTTAAAGGTTGTTTTCATCAATCAATCAAATGTAAGGTATGAACTAGTGCCTTCAAGGTAAATGGAGTCACTTTTTCAGTAGCAATCTAAGGAGAAACAAATGATAATAAGTGAACTAAAGACAATAGGGAGGATGGTTGAGGTGTTGGTAACCCAAGGCCTCAATCATCTAAAACCCTAGAAGAAAAACGGCTACTAGGAAGTAGGTAACCCTAGGCCCTAGTGGTTTTCCTTCTTCTTTAGGTCGAGATTGAAATAAATAAAATCTTAATGAAGCAAAAGTATTAGAGTTCTAATAAGGTAGGGCTCTAGAACATGCTTCAATGAAGGTGTCTTATAGCAAAATCAAGTAGGTGGATAGTTATTGAGAGAAGGACAATAACATGTGATTTTCTCCTAGGGTTTCACACTAGCAATTTCACAATATTAATAAATGCAAAGTAAAATATACCATAACCATTCAAAGAAGAAGAATTGCAGATTTTCACTTACATTCACCAAGAATAATCTAGTCACAAGCCCTGGTTGAAGACTTTCCACCATGAAAATGCCAAAAATCACAAATAAAATCTCCCTCCAAGAGTTGTGCACCACTTAGTTCAGCCAATAATCCTTAAAAGAGGTTGAATTTCAATCCTCACACTTGTGTGAGTGAAAGATGATGAAAAAATACACAAGATTTTTCCCTTGTTTATACAATTCAAATGACCTTTAATTACAATTTAGGTCAAAAAAGGTCGACATGGCCAATTACATCAAAAAACCAATTTTTTACATAAAATTAACAAATTGAACCCTAAAATGTGTAGAAGGGGTGATGTCATGCCCTCCTACGATGACGTTGGTCCTGATAAGTAAGACGTTGGCCTCCATGATCAAAATGTTAGCCCTTCCAAGGCCTCCAAACCATGCCACACATGCCACTTGGCACACAACTGCCTCCATCATGTCCATCTGACGCTAGGTGACATCAAGGGTCACAAAGGGTGACGTCATGGGCCTCCCAAGGCCAACGTTTAGGGGGGAAGGAAAGACCCCCTAGGTCCAGGCCTCCCAAAGTTCCTCTGGTGGAACGTCCTTCTTTTCTCCGGTGCAAGCCTCTGGTATATGTCTGGCCCTAGCTGGGGTCTCAACATCCATGTGGTGGGCTTTAGCCCTATGGAGGTCTAACCTAATCATCTCCCCATATGTACTTGTCCATCAGGCATGGTCCTGCAGCAAAAAAAATTATGCCCTCCATGGGCTCATAAGTCACAGGGATAATAGCAATGTCAATCACATCTAATAATCAAGTTATCCAAACATGTGCATAAAACCCCCCTTTCCCTAGACAAGTCCTCAAAGACATTATGTTATTCTACAAGCCAGGTTTGGAGAGGGTTCCAGGATGTCCTATTGGGATAATTCTCCCTAGGTGTGGGGTGTTTCCAGGTGAAGACCAATCTAGGTCATGTAAGTGCATGAGATGGTGTGGGGGATGTTTGGGAAAGGGGTGCAGTGATGACAGGGAAATGTAGGTCTTGCTTGTGGGTGCCTCTGAAGAGGGTGAGATGCACCTTATCATGGATGCAATTTTTTCCTATCCCATTCAATTCCTTTTTACTCTTTATCTTATTGATTTTTCTTTCAAGAGAATAGTTGGGGGACATTGCCCTGGAGTGGTGACCAGCAGCGACAACGTTACCCACAAAAATTTCATGGAGATGAGAAGGCTAGCTCATGATGAGACCCCCTTTCTCTTATCTATTCCATCAAGATCCCCTACCCCGGTGTGGTGACTAGATGAATAGTAGTGTCATACCGCTACATGCCCATGGACCTAATAGGTTGGTTCGTGATGAGACCCCCTATCCACCAACTAGGTCTTGATTTTTATTGTTATTATATGGGTCCCCTAATTTCTTGTTGAGAAGCCTTTTATTTATTTCTTAGGGATCCTTGGTTGAAGCATCTCAAGGTTTTATCTTTGGCTTTTAACTTTTTCCAGCTACTTTTACCCTCTGGGCCTTTAGCCCCTTCTTCCCACAAGGCAAGGTACAACCCTTACTAGTTTGGAAAACCCAATGCTCGAACCAATGTAGGGGATAGATGAGAGGGAAGATGATGAAAAGTGATAAGTATGGAAGGAATGGATGATGACATTTCATAAACCCACCTAGTGGAAACTCACTCCTAAGGGAACCAACTTGCTAGGGAATTCTATCATCCCCCCCATGTATGGACAAGTTAAAAGGCATAATGTCCAAGCAAACGTCATGAAACAAAAGAGAATTAAATGCACATATTCAAATGCTTTAAGAATCAGACTGATACATACCATGATACTCGAACTCATTACCTCATGGAGAAAGACCCACTGCTACTTCAGAACCAGGTTGATGGGATGGATGTTGTTGCTATTGACATAATGAAGGCGTTGAAGAAGAAAGGAGGGGCCCTCTAGGGCCAAGCTCAAGTCAATATGGCTCTCGGTACTCCATGTCTAAGACCTATGGGCCTCAAGACATAATCTCCTTAGTTATATCTAGGATAGGGGATAACATGAGTGATCACTAACATATCAACTATGTGAAATCTAGCCTTATGACTTAGTTTGAGAAGTCCAACTTAATACCTTTTTGTTACTTCCTTAGTCTTCAAGTCCAACATTCCAAGAACGGGATATATTTTTTAGAACCTAAGTATGCTCTTAACCACCTTAAAATGTCACATGGAATATTGCAATCCCACCTCCACTCCTTTTCAGTGAGGTGCTTGAACTTTCAACCAAGTATTTGATACTTAAGGTTGTTCCTACTTTATGTAGACAATGGGTAGGAAGTATTATCTTTTTGACCCATACATTTCATTTTTTGTTGGTTTAGTCACTCATGTCATGCAATAGTCATTGGAAATCAACAAAGTGTATCCTTTGATAAACTCATGGTACTTATCAGTTTGGCACCGAGTATACTACATCAAGCTCTTCTTCCTTATTGTTTTATACATACTTAGATTGGGAAGGTGATGATGATGACCAAAATTCAACTTGTAGATATATTTTCCACCTTGGTTAGTATCCAGTTACTTGGTCCAATAAAAGGTAGTGTGTTGTTTCCCTTTCCCTTAAAAAGCAAAGTACACAGGAGTTGTTAATGCAGACAAAGAAGCTTTTAGATTTAACAATTGTGCACAAAGTTTGGTTTTCCATAGGATACCTACTACTCTTTGGTATGATAATCAAATTTCAATTCACATTTTCTACAAATCAATTGAGCACCATCACACCAAACATATTGAGGTCCATATGCACTACAAATGAAGCTTACTCGTGACCATGTTCTTGACTTGCAATTTTGTCGCTCGAAAGATTAGGGTGCAAATATTTTTATTGAGACACTCAATGGAGCCAAGTTCCTTCATCTCTGATATTTTCTAGGGGTGAAAGAAGTTGTCATTACAAGAGATAGCATGTAATACCTCCTCCTTTCCCCTAAACTCCAAGCCAATATTGCATGGGGATGTTGGTGCATAATTATTTGTGCACATACAACAATCAATTATGCACACAAAATTAGCTTTATAAACATAAAAAAAATTGAAAGCATAGAAAGTAAACATTATAGTCATCAAAATAGAAAATGGCATTATGAATATAAGGTTGACTCACTTTACTTAATCTATCTTGATCTTCATGAATTGATGGATTCAAAGTTGAAAACAAGATTAAATTGGAAAATCCAACTATTTTAAGCTTAATTAGTTGAAAAGTGGCTTAGTGAACTACAATAAGTCAACCATTAGCATTCATTTGATGGATCTATAAATTGGACTTGGATCCTCATTATACCATGTTGATTGAGGTGAGAGCATAACAAAAAAATTCTTTACAACCGTGGATGTTTCCCTCTTAAGGGTATACCACGTAAATCATGTTCTCCTTATGAGTTTGATATTTCGTTGTGGTCCTATGACCATGTTATTCAAACATCACCCTCATCTCTTGCTTCCATCATGCCCATATATTTAGGCTCTTAGAAACAATTAACTATTGAATTTGAATATAGGGAATAATCATTTAACATTCAAGACTTTCTAAAAGGTGCTTTGTATCCGTGAGTTTGAACCTATGCATGTTAGTGAAAAAAACATGACAACAACATAGCCAACCCAATGTCATTATTGCATGTCTATGGATCTTAAGAGCTCAAGGTCATACCATTGGGTGCAATTAGAGTTGCTTGCATTTGGCCTTTGGTGCATGTGGTAAAAGTTTTGGGTTGAGAGGTGAGTTGAGGTTAACTCTACTTACCAACATCCACATGTTTTTTGTATAACCATAGCCTTGCAACCATCTCAACTAATATTTAGGTCCACAAGGGCCAAATTAGTCTCAGAGGCCTAGTTCTCAATGGTGGGTAATAATTTTGTGGCCATGAGGGAGCAATACTTGATCTGATGATCATGAATTTCTCATCAAAAGAATTTTCTTGGATAGGAATATAATAACGTGTGGATGAATGATCATATATTTGGCCTAAATTTCAATGGATTCCTAAAGGTCTCCCATCATATTGACTTGCACACAAATGCACTTCTTGGGCCTAGGTTGGAAATCCCTTTTCAAGCTCATGAAGCACGCATGTATTATGTGAAGGTAAGGTTTTGAAAGGTCTTACCTTTGCATAGTAAAGGTAATGTCTTGACTCCATTGATAAACCTAGCAAGTAAGGTCTTAGTCTACCCAACAAGTAAGGTATTAGTCAAGTTGACCAATAAGGTTCTTATCAACCCTTATAATGTGAACCCAAACCTGCATATATGATCCTTATAAACTCTTATCTGGCAAAGTAAACCTTTAATCTCATTATCAGAGTCTAAACACAAATCGAACTCAAACCTCAATCTCCTTATCAACCCTTACCTAATGAAGATTTAAGTGAAACCAACCTTCGATCCCCTTAGAAATAAATAATAAGGAGAAGTCAACCTGATCTAGATTTATTACTACTATTAGCAAAACGAAATGTAACATAGATCTATAAAATTAAAAAAATATATACAAAGAACAATAATAGAGATACAATGAAACTTAACTTCTATTCAATAAAGAAATATGTTGAAACTGTAAAATACAAAATGAAACAATCTTGCTCGAATGGTGGCAGCTAATCTCTGAGAAGAGATGTGGCGGCTACACGCATTCATCTGAAAACATTACAATAAGGCCTCCAAGAATTTTTAGCATCAAGAAGAAATCAAAAAACCCTAGACATCCAAAAACCTAACCCTGGGAGATGAAGCACCAAAAGTCATGTGGGCCCCAATTGGGTAAGTTGGTACATCAACTTCCCGGCGTCGTAACTTTTGCATATGATCTTCGTTTTAGGCACACGATATCTCGTTGGAAATTTCTATCTGAGGACTACACATTTTGTTGTCACACTTTGACCTAGTCAGCAATTTGACTGTGGCAAGCCCAAAAAACGTTGTTTAGCGCCTCAAAACAGCCCCGAAAGTTTAGGACCCGAAAAACTATAAACAAATTGCCAAGATGAAAATTGTATGTGAGCTAGTTGGAAGAGGTGGTTGGCCACCGATATCCACTTGGATCAATCCTACCCCCTTAGGAATCAATGTTCTCCATTGTGTTAAGTTTCCCCATCAGATGAGGAATTTTTTGTTGAATTTGGCCCTGGGTGAGCCACTTGCCTTGGTGCAGGAGCTGCCCTGTTTTGACAACACGATAAAGTTGAAGCTTCTATTGGTGAGTACCCTTGACCTATGTGTCCAAGATCTGATCAGTGGATGTAGTCAGGGTTGAGCTCTATCGGTGTCAATTTTTCTGTTATATCTGAGGTGTCCAATAATGGTGGAAAGTATAACCAAAGGAGGTCCACATTAAACACTGGGTGCAAGTCAAGGAAGGGGGGAATGTTGAGCTCAAAAGAATTTTCACCCACAACCTTGGTGATGGTGTAAAGTCCATAGCGGAGTGGATGAAGCTTTCGATGGGGTCCTGTAAGGCATTCTTTCTGCAAATGCAACCAAACTTTATCACCCACCTGAAACATGTGGGGCACCCTATGTTGATCATGGCGTTGTTTGTACTTGGAATTGGACTTCTGCAAAATATCCTGAACCTGTTGGTGAATGTGCTGGATTCATTCAGTGAACCAGGTAGATTTATCAAATTCCATTTGAGCATGGGAAGATTATGCCTAGGTGGACGCAAGGGGTAGTGCAACATCCATGGGACCCAATGGTTGAAATTCCAACCCCACCTGAAAGGGGTTGTGGTCGATTGAGTTATGTATGGATATTTTGTAATTGTATTGAACATAGGGAAGACTCTCATCCCATGTGCGTGGATTCTTGGAATAGTACATGCGTAATATATGCACGATCATCATGTTGATGACCTCGGTTTGCCCATCCGTTTGGGGGTGGAAGGTCATGGATTTGGTGAGCTTGGTGTCTAACCATGACTAGAGGCTCGACCAGAATGTGCTAACGAACCAGATTTCCCAACCTGATATGATGGTCTATCGTATGCCAAAATGTAATCACACTCATTCGAAGAAGAGGTTGCCAGTGGCCTCTATTGTGGTGCTCTTCTTGCAAGTGGCCAAAATTGTCATTTTGGAAAATCGATCAACAACCACGAAAACACAGTCATTTTCATGTTTGGTTGAAGGAAGGCCCGACATGTAGTCCATCGAGATGGATTCTCGGGGCCTATCGGGAGGAGGAAGAGGGGTGTACATGCCTTGTTTCTTAATGGTCGGTTTGGAAATGGTGCAGGCAATGCAGGACCTGATATACTTGCTAACATCCTGTCAAAGTTTTGACCAATATAAATGTTGTTGCAGCACTGCCACTATATTTTCTATGCCAAAGTGTCATTCCAACTGATTGTAGTGAGCTTCCCAAATTAGCTTCGCTCACTCACTTAATGGAACGCAAAGATGGCCCAGATAGCACAACAACCAGTCCTGAAGATGGAAATCATTGACATCTATGTTTGTGCCCAGCATATGGTA
>ML787898.1:573145-596644 GCA_009831015.1 Picea engelmannii | reverse complement strand
CGAAGTAACTTGTGATGTTGTGTCGTTAAGAGAATGTGGAATGGTCTTAGGTAGCCCATATTTATATGATCGTAAGGCAATCTTCTATAGGACAAAGAATCAATATCAATTCACTAAAGCAGGTCAGGATTATGTGGTGCATGTTGATCATGTTAAAGCAAATAAAACACTTCAAACAATGGAACAATTAAAGAAGGCAGTGCAAGCAATAAACAGACCAATAATTGTTTCAAATGAAGTAATTGATCTTAAGCAAGAATGAGACATGGTTGTTGAATGGAAAATCAATCATAAGTTGCTTCAAGATAAGCTCATGTTGTGCAAATATCTCAAGTATATCAGCTCATTTGCAGTCGTCTTTTTGATGTTGTCATTAGCAATGTTTTCTACATGGATGATAGTGGCTTCAGTAAGATGTAACAGGGTTCAAATGGCTAACAATATACTGTCAGTTATCATGATTGTGTTACAGTTGATCTTGATGAGACAGGTGCACAGGACAGAGTTCAGAGACAGCGAACAAGCCGGGTGGCCTATCCTGAGCTTGTTGACTGGTCAGTAACCTTTTGGGGACCAAAAGGTCTTTTTGTGGGGAGGTGTGATCCGAAATCGGATCCAGAAGCCTAAAAGGGCTTAAAAATGCTCAAAAATGAAAGTTCTCAGAATCTGACGAAACCAGTGCCATTGCGTCCGTCTCATCTTCCTGATTCTGGCAGTATATTTACTTCATCAAACGAGCTCTGTATGCGAAAGTTATCGCGTTCTGATCGAAAGCCCAAACAGGTAAAAAGTCAAAGGTCAACTGGTCAAAAAGTCAATGATGATGTCAGCGTGACATCAGCATGTTGAATGTGCAGTAGATGACATGGCACTCTCTGGCTGGTGGTGATTGGGCAGGTTCGCTGACAGGGCTGACATGTGGCAGGCAACTGGACCAGTCAGTAGTTGACAAGTGGCATTAATCCGTCGAATGGGGAGATGCCACGTGGCCCAGTCATGGGCAGCCACGTGGCACCCAGTCACCAGTGGAAGGTTTCAAAAGGTTTGGAGCTCATGGGATTCGAACACATAAACTCTTGAAAGGGGTTGGGGCTTAACCCCAGCCATTGGTTCATTTGTAATGCATGTGACCAACCACCAAAAGGGCGTGGGCGCCACTACTCCTTGGGTGCATTTTATTCAGGGCACGGTTCTATCCCATGCACCATGTGTCCATATGATAGGGGGCTTATCCCTTCAAAAGAACGCAGTTGGGATATGGCCACATGGCCTTTGATACGACCGAGTTAAGGACTTGAGGGCCAGTGCATGGGCGCGTGACCACATGGAGCACCCATACGACCGAGTTTAGGGGGCGCGCACCCAGGCCTAGGGGCTAATGCCCAATAATTTTTATACAGTGGGTTATTTGCCAAAGTTTATGGATTTTTTATTGATTTATGCCTGATATTAGTTGATTTTCTCCATTTTTGGGAGATATTGGGCATTTTTGGAGCCCAAATTTTGGGAGGAAGTTGGAGATGAGAAACCAACTTCAAATCTACATAAACCAGGCCTGTTTGAGGCCATGGAGGTAATTCAGAGTAGAGTTATGCTGAGGAGAAGCCAAGACAAAGCCATTTTTATGCAGGGAAGATATTGAGGAGCAGACGCTGTTGAGACATTTCTGGGAGCTCCGGATGTCCATTTTGCGTGTCGTTTTCTTTGCATGGTTCTTGAGATCTGGACAAACATGACCAGATCAGTCTTGTAGCCATTTGGCATTGCAGCAATGTACTTTTGAGCTTTTGAACAGAAATAAAGAAGCCTCCACCACAGAGACAAAGGCCCGGAGACGTAGGCAAAGTTGTGTCGAACTTCGTTATCAATCTGCGTGTTATGGTTTGTTGTTGATTCTTTCATTTCAGATCTGCAAATTTGTATATGGCTGTCATAATTCCTCTTCTTTCCTCATTCTTTCACTAAGTTTCTCAAATGGTTAATTAACGCATGCAAAATTAAAACTCAACCATAAGTCATTAAAAGATCCGACGTATCATCAATCCTACAGCTGATGGGAATCTAAGCTGGCGAAGTGATAGCACATGTTCATCAGATTCAGAAGAAGCATTGGAGAACTGAAAAAACCAGATGTATGAAGTATCTACCAAAAGATGTGCTAGATTAACCAGAGAAGTTCGCTGGATCGACACAACAGTAAGTAACTTACCCACATTTGATGGCTTGAATCCTTTAGAATCCTTCCTCTCGGAATTTTAAGAAAGTGCACCAACACCACAGAGATTGCTAGCAATGGATGAGGCCCTGAAAGCCACACCAGCAAGATGGTGGTGGACACACAAAAGTAATATTACAAATTGGATATGATGTTGTACGTTGATGACAGCGCGGTTCTCAGCACAAACAAAAAGTTGTGAAGTAAGGTACACAGGTCGAAGCTGCCCAAAGGACCATGTGTGAAGCTGTGAAGAGGCATAGAGCAACATTCCTCGAGAACAGTGGGTGCACAAATTTATTAACACACTGGAAACTACCCCTATCAACTCGTACCTTCAATCGGAGTTGTGCCTCATCACTACAGATTGGGAAGATTTGACTTAGAATTTTGTAACCACCATCTTATTTGAAAGTCAAAATCCTTCAGTCGATCAAGCATTACAGATTGTGAGACAAAAATTATTTGAGGAGGCTCCTAACCTCCCTTTGGAACAAGAAGAGGACGAATGGACTGCGCCTCTCCAGAAACTGCAAAGTTGTTATAACATCAATGCCGATGAAGACGATGATCTGAGGAAGGTGAACATCACCGAAACAGAAGGCCAGAGAGACGTGGAAGGACCAGGAGTTGAGCTACCATTTATTGGACAACCAATCAAGATTAAGAAAGTCAATATTGGGATAGAGGAGACATTGAAGCTTGCCAATGTCGGAGATTATTGGGATGTTGCTACCATTGACAAGATTATAGAGTTGTTGCATGAATATCAGGACTTGTTTCCGACCAAGTTCACTGATATGAAAGGCATCAAAGGGCCTATGGGAGAGAAGAGGATCCCTTTGAAACCAAATGCAAAACCAGTCAAACAAATACCTTACAGGTTGAACCCTAAATATAAGGAGAAAGTGAAGATCGAGCTTGACAGAATGTTGGAAGCAGGGATTATAGAACTTGTCGAGTAGTCAGAGTGGATTAGACCTATGGTGGTGCAAGAAAAGAAGACAGGTGAGATCAAGATCTATGTAGATCTCAGGAATATGAATGATGCTTGTTTGCATGACCCCTTCCCTACACCATTCACTGATGAAGTATTAGATAACGTGGGAGGCCAGGAGGTAAATTCTTTTACAGATGGATTTTCAGGATACCATCATATCCAGATTGCCAAGGAGGATCACCATAAGAACACATTTTCCACAGAATGGAGGTTCTACCAATATACAGTGATGCCATTTGGATTGAAGAATGCCCCATCCATCTTTTCCAGGGTGGTGGTCGAAGCATTCAAAGAGTTTTTGCATAAATTTCTAGAAGCATATTTTGATGACCGGAATGTTTTTAGTTTGTTGAAAAATCCTATTGAATGTCTAAGGCTAATGTTGGACAAATGTAGGCAGTGTCAAATTGATTTGAATCTCAAGAAGTGCATCTTCTTCTCACCATTTGGAGTGTTATTAGGTCATATTGTATGTAAGCAGGGATTGTTGGTAGATCCATCTAAAATTGCCATTATCCTTGATCTGCCACCTACCACTTCAGTCAAACAATTACGCACTGCGCTGCGACATACTGGATATTACAGGAAATTCATCAAAGGATATGCCAAGATTACAGTGCCCATGGAGAAGATTCTGAAGAAAGACTAACAATTTAGCTAGACAGAAGAATGCCAACAGAGCTTCGACACACTGAAACAGAAGATGGTTATTGCGCCCATTCTAGTTTTTCTGGATTGGAGTAAGGAGTTTCATGTGCATGTCAATGCATTGTCCATTGCATTGGGAGTTGTGTTAGCACAACTAGGGACAGGATACATTGACCACCCGTTAGCCTTTGCTGCAAGAAGTTATCAACAACAGAAATTAACTACACCACTACTGAGAGAGAAGGGTTAGCCATGGTGTATGCACTGCAGAAATTCTGCCACTACTTGTTGGGAGGACACTTTAAGATGTTTACAGCTCACTCCACACTGAAATACCTGGTTAACAAGCTAGTGTTGTGGGGGCGACTATGCAGATGGATTCTGTTGTTTCAGGAATATGATTTTGAAATTGTGGTTAAACCAGGAAGAATGAACAAAGGTCCTGACCACTTGTCGAGGTTGGAACATGGCGAAGACCCACCAGTTTGGAGGATACACTATTGGATGCACAACTGCTAGCCATTAGAAATATATATGATCACTTCACAGACATAGTCCAGTTCCTGTGAACAGGAATGACACCTAGTGAGTATACAATTCCCCAGAAAAAAATAGCTAGTGGTGAAGGTTGTAGAATTTTCAATTATAGTTGGACAGCTATACAAGATGGGACCTGATGAGATACTAAGGAGATGCATTATGGATACTGAGAGACCATTGATCCTCACAGAATCTCGTGAAGTCATCGTAGGAGGACATTACGCAGGGAAAGAAATTGCGTAGAAGGTTCTGAGAGATGGCCTTTGGTGGCCTACCTTACACAGAGATGCTAAAGATTATTCCAAAGCCTGCGATGTATGCCAAAGGGTTGGGAAACCATCCAGAAGAGATGAAATTCCATTAGAACCATAGTTGACCCTCCAAGCCTTCAATAAATGGTACATTGATTTCGTGGGACCTATAAATCCACCAGGGAAGCGCACAGGAGGAAGGTACATCATTACTACGACAGAATACTTAACTAGATGGGTCGAAGCCAAACCAGTTAAGGACTGTAGTGCAACTATAACTATGCGCCTTATATTTGATGACATCATAACCAGGTTTGGAAGCCCCAAGATCCTTATGAGTGATCAAGGCACACATTTCATTAATAATACAGTTGAAGCCTTGACTGAGGAATTTGCAGTCCACCATCAAAAGATCACACCTTACCATCCTCAAGCAAACGAAATAGTTGAAGCATTCAACAAAATCTTGGAGACAGCGCTGACGAAGATTTGCAGTATGAACAGGGATGACTGGGATTTAAGAGTACCAGCAGTACTGTGGGCCTATAGAACCACTTGCAAGAAATTAACAATGCAGATCCCTTTCAAGTTAGTTTATGGCCTTGAAGTTTTTGTCCCAATGGAATACTTGGTACCAAGACTAAGAATTGTTGCCCTTACAGGTATGGATGACACTGGTGTTGTTCAGGAAAGGCTCACATAGTTGGTTGAACTAGAAGAAGACAGATTTATTGCAGGATTCCATCTGCAAGTACAGAAGGAAATGGAGAAGGCCTATCATGACAGACACATGAAGAAGAAGACATTTAAGCAAGGTGACTTGGTGTTGATATATGACAGTAAGTTCCTGAAGCATCCTGGGAAATTCAGAACGCATTGGCTCGGGCCATTCAAGATCGCTTGTGTTACAGAAGGAGGAGTTGCACAGCTGAATACTTTGAATGGAGAATGGAAGGAAGGTTTGGTGAATGGGAGTCGGTTGAAGTTTTACTATGACAACCAGCTGCCTCGCAGCTCTCAGTAAAAGCATGAAGAACAAGGTCTAGGTACTAGGTGTAGTTGAAACTGGGTACCAGACACAAAAAAGATAGTCTGCACAAGGAAGGAAAGGAGGCATAGAATCAAAAGCAAAGGCTTCATTGTGCAGTCTAAAGTTGAAACAAAGCACAAGGATAAAATTTGAAGTGCCTTGGGATGAGTCACAGATGAGTGTTGGGGGCTTGTTGGCCCTTGGTTATGGAAGCAAGCGAAGATAAAGGAAGAAAAGGCAAAATGCAAACTTCTCAGAAGACACGGTGACTGTTATTGGGTCGAAGTGAGCAAAAGAGCAGAAAAGACGGAGCGAAGTAAAAGGAAGCAAGTTTTTGGACAAGGAGATCAAGAATGACATATCAACAAGGAAGAAGGATTGTGGAAAACTCAGCAAGCGGAAAAAGCCACCATTGGATGATTTGGAGCACCACATGAGAAGGAAGGAAAGATAGGTTGGTGAAGCCCTGAAAACGCGGGTCAAGTTGACCCAGGGTTTTAGACACCTAGGGTTTTGGTATCTAGGGTTTTGACACCTAGGTTTTCGACCTAAGGTTGTCGGTGAGCTATTGTAATGTATAAATAAAGGTCTAAAGGACCTGGGTCGGTTTGGTACGATATTGTTGTCGATCTAGTTGTATTGTTGATGTGAGTGATTATTGTATTGTGAGAGAGAAGTTCTAAGTGTGAGAGCCTTCTAGTATTGTAAGATCTTCAGCTGGGTGCGAAGGTAAGTCCTACAGCTGGGTGTGCAGGAAGGGGAGAGGAAGAGAGAAGGAGAAAGAAGATTTTCCAACTGAGAGCACAGAATAGAACTGTACGCTTTATCTTAATATATTATAAGCATAGTTTTGTGGATGTAGCCCTAGAGAGAGGGTCAACCACGTATCTCTTGTGTCATATGTGTGATTGATTCTTGATCTTTGTTGTTGTTATTTTGTTATTTCATTGATGTGTTAGATCAGATCTAAAGTTGTGCGGAGTAGATCTAGGTTGACAAGTGATTTATGCATGTTGTAGTGTTATGATAATATATCCACTTGATATTCCCCTTGGTTGTAGACATCTTTGTCCTGCAACCCCCTCATAGTTGCTTCAGGTGAGACTGCATCTACCTCGCAGGTGCTTCTAAAAGGGCCAGTAGCTAAGGATTATTGGTGTGCTCTTGGAGTCGAACCCTGGGTTTTCCCTTGTGCCAATAGGACCATCTCATATTAAGAAAATATAAATATGTATTCACAGAAGAGGTACTAGGACTACCTCCAAGAAGGGAAATTGACTTTTCAATAGAACTTGTACCGGGAGCAGTGCCAATGTTTAGAACACCCTATAGAATGAGTACACTAGAGCTAGTTGAGCTCAAAACTCCAACTCAAGGAAATGTGGGACAAAGGCTACACACAGCCTAGTGTGTCTCCATGGGGAGCATCATCCTTTTTTGTGAAAAATAAATATGGCACACTCAGACTGTGCATAGATTATAGACAACTCAATAATATGACCATCAAGAATAAGTATCCCTTGCCAAGGATTGATGACTTGTTTTACCAATTAAGGGGTGCTACCATATTCTCCAAGATTGACTTGAGGTATGGATACCATCAAGTCTGAATTAAAGATGAATATATCCACAAGACAACCTTTAGGACAAGATATGGTCACTATGAATTTGTGGTGGTGCCATTTGGGCTTACCAATGCACCATCCACTTTTATGTGCTTAATGAATAACGTATTCAGAAATTTCTTGGATAGGTTTGTATTGGTTTTCATTGATGATATCCTAATCTATTCAAAAAATAGAGAAGAGCATGAAGAACATCTCAAGCTAGTACTCCAGGTACTAAGAGAACATCATCTCTATGCTAAGCTCAATAAGTGTGACTTTTTCCAGAAACAAGTCCACTACCTAAGCCATGTTATTTCTGAGGAAGGAGTGGTAGTTGACCCTGAAAAAATTAAAGCCATCATGGATTGGCCTACCCCAAAGGATGTATCTAATATTAGATCATTTATGGGCTTGGCAGGATACTATAGGAGATTCATAAAAGTATTCTCCAAAATTGGTTACCCAATCACCTCCCTATAGAAAAATGGAGTTAAATTAATTTGGACATTGGAATGTGAAGAAATATTCCAAGAGCTGAAATACCTTCTAACCAATGCATCTGTGTTGAAGATTGCAAACCCAAACAAGGACTTCTTTGTGTGTATATATGCCTGCAATGAAGGGCTCGGAGGAGTCCTTATGCAAGAAGGACATGTGATTTTCTACGAGTCCATAAAATTGAATGAGAACAAAGTCAATTATGTGACCCATGATATGGAATTGGTTGCCATAGTACATGCTTTAAATATGTGGAGGTATTACCTCCTAGGTAGGAGATTTGTACTTATGAAGATTATTCCTATGTGGACGCAAGGGGTAGTGCAACATCCATGGGACCCAATGGTTGAAATTCCAACCCCACCTAAAAGGGGTTGTGGTCGATTGAGTTATGTATGGATATTTTGTAATGGTATTGAACATAGGGAAGAATCTCATCCCATGTGCATGGATTCTTGGAATAGTACATGCGTAATATATGCACGATCATCATGTTGATGACCTCGGTTTGGCCATCCATTTGGGGGTGGAAGGTCGTGGATTTGGTGAGCTTGGTGTCTAACCATGACTAGAGGCTCGACCAGAATGTGCTAATGAAACAGATTTCCCAATCTGATATGATGGTCTGTGGTATGCCAAAATGTAATCACACTCATTCGAAGAAGAGGTTGCCAGTGGCCTCTATTGTGGTGCTCTTCTTGCAAGTGGCCAAAATTATCATTTTGGAAAATCGATCAACAACCACGAAAACACAGTCATTTTCCTATTTGGTTGAAGGAAGGCCCGACATGTAGTCCATCGAGATGGATTCCCGGGGCCTGTCGGGAGGAGGAAGAGGGGTGTACATGCCTTGTTTCTTAATGGTCGGTTTGGAAATGGTGCAGGCCATGCAGGACCTGATATACTTGCTGACATCCTGTCAAATTTTTGACCAATATAAATGTTGTTGCAGCACTGCCACTATATTTTCTATGCCAAACTGTCATTCCAACTGATTGTAGTGAGCTTCCCAAATTAGCTTCGCTCACTCACTTAATGGAACGCAAAGATGGCCCAGATAGCACAACAACCAGTCCTGAAGATGGAAATCATTGACATCTATGTTTGTGCCCAGCATATGGTAGGTAGTGGCGAAGTCGGGATCACTCTCGTAGAGTTAGGGTCATCTGGAGGTCTCATGTCCATAGGAGTGTAGCACTGTGGTTATTGTTGCAACTGGAGGTCGACTGAGGCATTTAACGATGCAGTTGGTGCTCTTTGTCTTATACTTGATGTTGAGATGGAATTGTTGCAAGTATGCGGACCACTTTTGATGGCGGTCATTCTGCAATTTGCCTTTTGTCTACATGAACTATAGAGGCTTATGACCAGTGTGGATGACTATCTCCTTCCCGAGAATGTAATGCCTCCACTTGTGGCAGGCTTGTACAATGGAGTACATTTATTTGTAGTAGTGGAGTACTTACAAATGATATCTAATAGCGTCTCACTATGATAGGCCACAAGATGTCCATGTTGGGTGAGAGTTGCACCCACAACATAGTCTAAAGCATATATCTCAGTCTCCAAAGACTATTGCAGGTCGGGTAATGAGAGCATTGGGGCTAAGCACAAATATTTCTTCAAATCATCGAATTCTTTATGTCATGACTGGCCCCACATGAATTTTTCCTTGCCACCACCCCTGGTCACTTGCTTAAGAGTCCATATAATGTGGGAGAATCCCAACACGAATGTGTGATAGAAATTGGGAAGGCCTAAGAAGATCTGAAGCTAAGTGAGTGTGGTCGAGGTTGAGCAGTCATAGATGACCTAGATCTTGGCTGGATCGACATGCACCCCATGCTCATCAACAATGTAGCCTAGGTACTGGACTTTTTTCATGCCAAAGGAGCATTTTTCCAAATTTTCATATAGCTTGTGTTGTCGTAGAGTGTGTAGAACCTGTTGAATATGTTGTAAGTGTTTCGCCCAACTCTTGATGAAGATGAGGATGTCATCCAAATACGCCACCACAAAATAATTGGTGAAAGGTCTCAATATATTTCCCATCATCCTCATGAAATTTGTTGGGGCATTTGTCAAGCCAAAGGGCATGACCAGCCATTCGAAAAAGACCTTCTTTGGACTTGAACGTAGTCTTCCATACATCGGTCTTCTCTATTGGGACCTGGTGGTATCCAAACTTTAGATCAATCTTACTGAAGTATTTTCCCCCCATGAGCTAGTCAAGGAGATCATCAATTCAGGGAATTGGGTATTGGTTCCTGACTGTGATTTTATTTAGGGCTCGGTAATCAATGCAAAGTCACTAGGTCCTATCTTTCTTCTGCACAAGCATGATTGGGATTCCACAAGGTTATGAGATTTGTTGGATGAGCCCCTTTTCGAGTAGCTCTTGGATCTGGAGCTTGGTTTTCTCATTTTTCGACAAAGAGCGGTGATAGATTATCCCATTGGGTAGCGGTGCATCGGGGGTCAGATCAATTGAGTGCTTGACCTGAAAATGCAAAGGTACCTCAATGGGTGAGGAGATGATGTCTTTGTATTCTTTCATAACCTTATCCACTTGCTTTTGCTGTGTGGAGAGAGTTGTCGTGAAGGCCATGGATGTGGCTACAACCTTCTGTTCACTTTGATCATGAATCATAAAGAAGACAAACTTTCAGTCTGAGAGATGACCTTCCTACATTGCTTGGCAGAGATCAAGGAAATGGCAGTAGGTGGGACTACCTCAGGTATCCTGTACAATTTCCTGTCCAAAGTAATAATAACACTACGAGGCCTAGACTCATATACAACATGACGTTTCCATTTATAAGGTTGGCCCAAAATAACATCACAAACTTCAAGGGGGGTGACATCACACAACACATCATCTTTGAAGAGCTTGATTTCATAGGGCAGACGAAATTTTTGGCTGACGTGGAGATCGCTCCCTTAGCGAGCCATCCGATGGTGTACGAATTTGGGTGTGGTGTTGTCGGTCGAGAAAACCGCTTGATGACCTTTGCTGAGATGAGATTCTTCTAGCTACCGCTATCAACGATGAAGTGCAACCAATTACCCTTCACCCACAAATGTGAATGAAAGAGGTGTTCACCTTCCTCTGGTTCATCAAGTTCACCAAGCTAGATCTTGGTGGTAGAAACAATGGCATTGGGTTCTATGTCAATGATATGTCTTCCTTTTTCTGGTTCTGACTTAGAGTCAAATCCTGCATATGATTCAAAGGCTTTCACTTCAACCACCAATGACTACTTTGAGCGGCATTCAACAGTGTTATGCTAGGGGCTCTTATGGAACTCGTACCACTTCCCGGTGTCTTTCTTTGTCTTTCCATTGTCCTTATTTGTTTGCGGTTTAGACTGGTTGTCCTAAGGTTCTCCACCTTTCTCTACCTTTTTTTTCTGCAGGTTGGGGTCACCTTTACCCCGCTTCTGTCGTGAGGGGTTCGCACACCCAAATTGTTGTGTCTTTTGTTTAAGCTTCTGCTCGATTTTAATAACATATTGATAGGTCACGCCCAAGAATGAGATGTACAGAAACTCCATTTATGTCTAGATGTATCTATGTAGACCATCATGGTACTCGAGCACCAAATGTTGCTTAGAGTCTTTGATACCCAACTTGGTGTGCAAGGTATGGAAGACATTGGTGAACGTTGGCACTGTTTGGTCCCTTTTTTTTTCGCAGTGTGGTCCATCCTATATATAAGTCGTCATAACTTCCAACAGAGTAGTATTGTTCTTTAATAAAATCCAAGAACCCCAAGTGGGTGCGACTACAAATAATGTAGATCTCGATGTTTCCTTTTGCTCACAAAAAGTCTCCCACCAATCTTTGACATGGGGGACGAACTTAAGGAGAACAAATCTAATATTTTCTCTATTGAAAAAGTATGGATAGAAAAATTCCCTTCTAGAAGGTTTAACCATTTGTCTACAACATCTGCATTTATTTGACCTTCAAATATAGGAACAAAAAATTTGATATGTACCTTGAAGGGTGCGATGCCTCCGCTCGAGGAAGGTGTGTCGCATGTTGGTAGTCATTGAAGGATTTGTGCAAAATTATCCATCATCTCATTCCTCTATCGTGTGAGGGATTCCTCGAGTAATTGTTTAAAGGGATCTTCTGCCCCATCGTCTATGCTTTCTTTCCCCATGGGTTGTCATCAGGTTTGGAGAGGCCGATCTTGCAAAGGATTTGTTATCACGCAATCTGTACTTTCCCAAAGCCCAATGCAAGTGGGACAAGATTGGTGTAACACGAGGGTAACCTATCATTGTCAACTTAATAGGAAACATGTTTTTGTTTAGGAATAAGATAAAACTACCACAAGGGAGACGTCCTTGGTGACCTAAAGGGGTGGTGAAATGAAGCAAACATGTAAATATTACCCCCCCTATCTCTGGTCACTCAAGTCAAGTGTTATTGTTGAGTTTATGTCTTATGAAGCAAATGCATAAGTAAAGTGTACCTGCCCAGAACAAGACAACAAGCATATATATATGGTAGTTTCAAGTACAGAAATGATATTAATGCTTCAATAGACTGTAATGTCCCTTTCCAAATAGGAGCTCCAAAGAGAAGGCTTAATGGTCTAAACATCCCCGTTAGACTATAGCCAGGGCCAAAAAGGGGTAAACAAGGTTACTAGAGGTCATCCCAGTCAAAGGTGTTATAATCAGAAAGTGGCATTTAGCTAAAAGTGGCTAAAAGCACTTTTAAGCCAACTTGAGCTAAAAATAGAACAAATGAGCTAAAATTAGAAGTCAACAACGAATTAGTGTTTCAGGCAGCTATAAGAGAAGGTACAATGAATCTAATTCATCATTATGCAGATTTTGACTTGTCATTGAGGAGAAAGGCGCATCTCAGGAGAGGTAGCTCAGTGGATTTCAGGAGGAATACACCAGTGGTTGATTTCAGTGTTGAGAGACACACCCTAGTCACCAGGGATATCACACAGGTCTTCCATCAGTCTTCAGCAGCAGTTCTATAGGATTCAACAGCAAGGGCGCACTTGTTTAGGGAGAGGGCACAACTTCTAAGGAGGTTTAGTGGATCGACTTGTCCCATTCAGGGAGAGTTCAGAGATTCCCCTCTGACCCATTTGAGAGGCAGGCCATACGCATATTTTTCCTTGTTTCTCATCATATTACGACAGGGGAATCATCAGGGACACATTTTCTCGACATTGGGAGTGCGACACTTGGGGAGGACACATTCGTGGTTCCCGAGCAATCATCAGATCAGATTCAAGGAAACCCTTCTGACCCATTTCACAGTAGTCCAAGGCGATCAGTTTGAGACACATCCCAACCAATTCCAACAGTGGAATCACTAGGGCACAATTTTCCAATAATATAGGGGTGCATTCCCCTAGGGGGAATCCATCCGGGTCCAGACACACCAACAGAGGGGTCGGTTAGTCACTGGGACTAAGAGAGACAACAATGTGCACTATTTGGGATAGTTTCTAGACTGATTTGAGAGCTCTAGCCACCAGGGAAAACTTTCTATACTTGCAGCAGTTACTGCGTGAGTTGTCATAGCTTGCAGATCATCCATTGATCCTGCAGTGTTCATCTATCATCGGGTATTATCATTTTAGTTTTCTTATTGTATTCTAGCTAAGATCCTTTTGTCATTAATCTAGCCGAGTGATTTATTTTTTTGTCAGTCGCATTTGACATTATACTTCGGAGATATCGTAATATATGATTTATAGTCATTTGTCTCATTTACCATCTGTATACTCAATATATATGTGGTAAACAATTAATCATACACACACATTAGCAGAGTTTCCCAGAGTAGCCAAGTTAGGAACATTACAGTGGTATCAGAGCTTTAGTCCTACCAGCCTGTGACTAAAGACGATGAGTGCAGCAGAGGACCCAAGGGGTCATGAGCACGTAGGTGAAGAATATGTCATTAATTGCAATCCCATTATTAACATTATAACTTTGTAATGCTAATTTAATTATTAAATTAATTAATCCCCAATAACTATTCATTTAGACTTATCATTTATCATTTCCCTTTTTTTTTTCTTTTTTTTTTACATACTCATTTATTCTATCACTGTACCTATATATTTTTATATTTTACTTTATCATAACACTCTTTTCATCCCTGAGGTGTAGGATAGTCGGTGACCGAGTGTGTTGTTAAGGCACTCTGTGATGTTAAAGTCACAGGTTCAAAACTTGTGGGGACAAAAAATCTAGCCATGTTAAGGGTTGGTGTGGCTCAGGTCGGGTGCGATCCCCAAATGATTTTGACGGCTTAGATGCCCCTGATTCATGGTTTTTCAAGCCACAGGCTAGTCCCGCAGGTCACAGACAAACTAGCAAATAAAAAAAAAACATAATACTCTATTTTTATAATTCACCATATTTTTCAACTACCCTCACTATACATACACTCTTTCTATTGAGTACTTAGTTTTCACATATTTTACTTTATTATTATTCCTTTTATTTCATAATATTCTATTTGTACTTGTTAGCAATAAAAAATAATGGTATTTTTTGAGAATGTCCTCATTACTTGCTACTTGATTTATCTTTCCCCCAAGTACTTCGACCAGTGTCATACTCCCATTTCTTCATGAAAACCCTCGTTGATAGCTTTTACCTGCATTCCAAATCATTGTTAGTTATTTCTTGAAACCCTAGTTTTTGCCTTTTTCAAACAAAAAACAATATAATTTTTGTGGTGTGTGTGCACTAAACGATCTATGGCCTAATCTATATTATTATATGCCAGATTCCACATATTAAGCCAAACCTAGTCTTTCGGGTTTCTGGCTTTAACCAAAATTTGGGAGGCCACAGAAATGCCACGAGTCAACCTACAAGCCCAATTCAAGAGTCAAACCAAACTACAAGTACATACCAAATCCAAGCACAAGCGCCCAGCCACTTCACTCTATAATCTCATCGAAATACCTATATAACCATTCATGTATATAAAGAACTAAATCTTCACAAGATGCATGTGAGATTTAGTCTATGAACAAATAAAAAATAAAACGAATGTCAAATGTTGGAGATTGCAGGTGTCAAGCGCTGGTTTAGATAACAGATTGGATATCCAACTGCAGGGATTAAGACATTGGGTGTCAAATCAGTAACCCAATGAATGAACACCAATCCATGACGTGGCAATGCAAGCAATCTGCACAAAGACGTTTCCAATTTTATCTCGGTTTCTATGTTTGGCAGGTGTCTGACCTTCTTCTTCATGACATTAGTTCTCCAGAGGCGACTCATGGTGTTTGCAAAAAGTCTATTACAAGCATCTCGTCAGAATGAAAATGATTTTGACTGCTATAGATGAACAATTCCATGAAATTCATAATTAATTTTAAGAATAAGTAATAAAGAAGCCACAGAGCTTATGATTAAAAGAATTGAAGGAGGATAGGAAATACAGAATCAAGAAGTTGAATTTGCAATACAATGACAGTATGTGGATAGTTGACATAATGAGTTTCATCATGGCCACAGGCAACAAAATGTTGGCTTCCAACAGAGAGAAGATAACCTGGATCATGTGTGAAATTTTTATGTGCCCAATCTGAACGTTGTTATTTAGGCAGTTATGTCTTGTATGCTAGTGGTCATATAACTGCTATCATGCTAAATTCTGGAAATGGTGTTAGTCACACAGTGTCAATTTATGAAAGATACGCCCTACCTCATGTTATTCTTAGGTTAAATAGTGCATGGCGAGATTTTACAGATGCGTTAATAAACATCTAGCCATGAGAGAAGCCACGGGTTAATTAACAGTTTTTCAAATCGACAGGTCAGATCATATGTCAACATATCATATGTTGGGATATTGAAGATTGCACTACTTTGATACAGGCAGTTCTTCTCAAGGAACCAGATGTATCTGTAAACCGTGTTGTGTGAAATCCAGATGACACTCTGTTTGGAGTTGTCTATTCAAAGAACATAGTTCATACCTATACCTACAATGGTGGTGGAGATGTTCGATAGCACTTGGAGGTTGATGCGCATGTTGGAGAACCTACTCAGGATGCAGAAGACCCAAAGGAGCAGAATTGAAGATTAGAAAGATGGAAGGAAATGCATGTTTGCAATTTTGGAAGCTAAATCGAAAGCAAATCTTTCGGTGGCTTACAGGCTCAGATTTCGCCTCTTTCAGCCACCGAAAGCACTAACAAGGTAGAAAGCTAATGTTTTTGCACAGATAAAAGTTTTTCTTGCTCAAAGGACTCAAAAATGGTTCCAATCGTTGGAGGATAATTAATGACATCTTTATCAAGTGTTGGTTTCGGTTTTGAAGATGTTTCAGATGAGCAGAAAGGATAAGCAACGGTTAGTTATTGACAAGGAGATAAGATTGTTGAAGGCCAACAGGTGTCAAGCTCGACTCCTCCCATATCATATGAGATCCAGTAGCCTCGGAAGGCTTACTACACCTACCCAGAATTTGAAGACGTAAAGAGCAGTTGAGAAATTTAATTAATCTAGTTTACTTAGGCCAATATTTGATTTGCTATATTTGGCAAGATTTGATCCAGTAATCTAGGATCTGAAAACTGTTTTGTAAAAGGCTATAAAGCCGAAAAATTTTGATGAACAGGAGGTTTGACTTTGAGTTTAGCTACACTGCTACTATAATAGAGACCCTTTCTAATATAGTCAGGCTTACAAGCTTCTTTCATTGGTGTTATCAGACCTTCTCTTCCTTCTCTATTTTCATGCTTATGAGTGAATGCAATTCTTTGTCTATGCTTATATAATCCATAGGTGACTGACATCTCACCATATGATTGCTAGGCAAAGGATCATAGGTGATTATACTAGTTTCTTAGACCCATCATACTTATTGTTTTATATAACGTGTGATATGGTTTAGTGATTAGTTTTGTTCTACTTGATATATTATTCTATCTGATTTCATCTCTTAAAGGCCTTGTGTTGTTTGATATCCCTAGAAAGTCTTGAAAACACAGTACAGTTAGTTAGATATTCATCTTGATCTGACCCCTTACCCATAATTGAGTTAATTATTGAGAAAATAGTTACAAAAAGATTAAGTTACCAGGCATCTCTGATATACATCCTAGGAGAGTTTCCTGGAGTGATAACAAATTGGCGCCATTGTCGGGGATACGAAAGTGAAAGCAGAGTTTCCCTGGGAGAACAAAATAGATCTATTTCTTGATGGAAAATAAGAGATAGACATTAGAATCGACTGTAATCATTTGCCTGGTGACTCCACGTTCAAGACTCCACTGAGGAGGATCCAACTGATAGAAGATGAAGAGGCTGAATTCAAAATCCATGTACCATTTCATCAGTTTACTGTACGAACTGTTGTTATTCTTTATCAGCTCCTTTATACTTTTCCCTTCACATGTTGAAATAATTATCCTTTGTTTTGTATACTCCGAAGATTATCAGCCATCTTTTATAAGTCCATATTTAGAAGAGGAAAGCTTGCAGCCTCCTTATGTTGTTGATGTTGATCCTATTTCTTTCCCTCAGCCTGTCCACAAAGATGAGCTTTGCATACAAATCTCTCTTGAAACTGATCATCCTTGTAACCATGAGAATGATGAATTTGAATCTAAATCATCTCAAATTTCATTACTTTCACCTATTTCTCGTGAACCTTGTCATCAGCTCATTAAACCTTGTTTTCAGCCTACAGAATTTCAGTCTAAGATTAGACAAAGGGTGTTTAAACCTCTCAAGCTACCAGATCATCTTCATCCTTATCCTCCATATTTTGTTGAGTACCTTCCTCATTTTACCGGAGAGAGTCATGTTTCAGCTGAAAAACATTTGGAGGCTTTTGAAAATTTTATTGATAATCTGGAAATTGTTCATGAAGACATTGTTATGAGATTATTTTCTAAATCTCTAAACAGAGAGGCTGCTTTATGGTTTAGACTTTTGGAACCTGGTTCAATAGGTTCATGGACTGATTTCTATTATGTCTTTTCAAAACATTGGGGTGAGAATAAATGTCTTGATCAGTACCTTGACGATTTTTGTACTTTGAAGAGAGAGAAGGAAGAATCTTTGATTGTTTTCAACAGAAGGTTCTATAGGACATATTATGACATCCCATTGGAGATTCGGCCTACTGAGATTGCTGCCATGGTATACTATCTTGTGGCTCAGCATAATGAAATTGTCCTTATCTTGCTAGAAAGGAAGTCTTCATCATTATTGTACTTGTTTGAAGACGCTCAAGAGGTGGAGGAGAACATCTGGGCTAGCAATAACATTTGAGAGCAAGCATAGTTTGAAGATCTGCATGATCCAGATTTTGTGAGCAGAATGAAATGAATACAGATTATTAACAGGTGCTTAACACAAAATAATAGAGATACAATAAAACCAGTTTTCTATTCAATAACGAAATAAGCTGAAACTGTAAAATGCAGCGGAAACAAGCTTGCTGGAATGGTGGCGGCTTATCTCTGAGAAGAGATGTGACGGCAGCGTGCATTCGTAAGAAGCAGGTTACAATGAGGCTCTGAAGGCCTTTTTACAATAAGCAAGAATGCTAAAAACCCTAGACATCCAAAAACCTAACCCTAGGAGATGAAGCGCCAAAAGTCATGTGGGCCCCGTTTGGGTAAGCTAGTACATCAACTTCCCGGGGTCATAACTTTTGCATACGATCTCCGTTTTAGGCGTGTGATAGCCCGTTGGAAAGGTATCATCGAGGAATTTAATTTTGGGGGCTCAATAATGCCTTTGGATATCATTGAGGAGCTTGATACCAAAAAACATTCATCTAGGCCCTCAAAATGGCCCCGGAAGTAAAAACTGCTAAAAATAGTAAATTGCCAAAAATGTCAGAAAGTTATTTTGAGCTAGTTGGAAAAGGTGAGTGGCCATCGATATCCATATGGATCAATCATCCCTCCTTAGGAAGCAATGGTCTCCATTGCGTTGAGGTCCCCCATTAGATGAGGAAATTTCTACTGAATTTGGCCCCAGGTGAGCCACTTGCCTTGGTGCAGGAGCTGCCCTGCTTTGACGACTCGATAAAGTTGGATCCTTTGTTGTCGAGTGCCCTTGATCTGTCTATCCACAATATGATCATTGGATGCCTGTTGTATGCAGTCGGGGTTGAGCTCTATTGGTGTCAGTTGTTATGCTACTTCTGAGGTGTCCAATAATGGTGGGAAATAAGGGCGAAAGAGATCCACATTGAACACTAGGTTCAGGCCAAGGAAAGGTGGAATGTTGAGCTCAAAAGAATTATCCCCCACGACCTTGGTGATAGTGTACGGTCCATAACGGAGTGGACGAAGCTTCCTATGGGGTCTTGTAAGGCGTTCTTTCTGCAAGTGCAACCAAACTTTGTCGCCCACCTGAAACTTATGCGACACCCGATGTTGATCATGGCGATGTTTGTACTTGTCATTGGACTTCTGTAGGATATCTTGAACCTATTGGTGGATGTGCTGGATCTGCTCAATGAACCGGGTGGCTTTTTCAACTTCATTTGGAGCAAGAGATGAGTCAATCGGAGTGACCGCAAGGGGAAGTGCAACATCTATGGGACCCAATGGTTGGAATCCCAACCCCACTTGAAAGGGGATGTGACCGGTTGAGCTATGCAAGGCTCGGTTGTAGCTATGTTGGACATAGGGAAGGCTCTCATCCCATGTGCGAGGGTTCTTTGAATTACACATGCGAAGGATATGCACAATCATTTGATTTACAACCTCAGTTTGGCCATCTGTCTGGGGGTGGAAGGCCGTGGATTTGGTGAGCTTGGTGTCTAGCAGTGACCAGAGGCTCGACCAGAATGTGCTGAGAAATTGACTATCCCGATCTGATACAATGGTTTGTGGGATTCCAAAATGTACCCAAACTCATTCAAAGAAGAGCTTGGCAGTGGCCTCTATTGTGATGCTCTTCTTGCAGGCAACCAGAATCGCCATCTTAGAAAACCGATCAACAACCACAAAAACACAGTCATTTCCCCGCTTGGTGGATGAGAGGCCTGACATGTAGTCCATTGAGATGGATTCCCATGGCTTGTCAGGAGTAGGAAGAGGGGTGTACAGGCCTTGTTTCTTAGTGGTCGATTTGGAAATACCGTAGGCAGTGCAGGACCTGATATACTTGCCGACCTCTTGTCGAAGTTTCGGCCAGTAGAAATGTTTTTGTAGCATCGCCACTGTCTTTTCGATGCCAAAGTGTCTTGTCGCCCGACTGTAGTGGGCCTCCCATATCAGCTTCGCTCGCTCACTTGATGGAACACAGATATGGCCCAGATGACATAACAACCCATCCTAAAGATGGAAATTATCGACAACTGCATTTGCACCCAACATTTGGTAGGTGGTGGCAAAGTCAGGGTCTGTCTCATAGAGTTGGGTCCATCTAGATGTCTCATGGCTGCAAGAGTCTAGCACTGTGGTGAGTGTTGCAACTGGCGGTCTGTTGAGGAAATCAGCGACACGATTGGTGCTTCTTGTTTTATACTTGATGTTGAGGTGGAATTGCTGCAAGTATGTGGACCACTTTTGATGGCGGTCATTCTACAGTTTTCCCTATGTCTGTGTGAACTGCAGTGGCTTATGATCAGTGTGGATGACTGTCTCCTTCCCAAGAATGTAATGTCTCCACTGGCGGCATGCTTGCACAATGGAGTACATTTCTTTATCGTAAATAGGGTACTTACGGACAGTATCGGACAGTGTCTCACTATGATAGGCCACGGGGTGGCCACGCTGAGTGAGAACGGCCCCCACAGCATAGTCTAAATCATCTGTCTCGATCTCAAAGGGATGTTGCAGGTCCGGTAGTGAAAGTATTGGGGTTGAGCACAAGCGTTGCTTCAAATCATCGAACGCTTGTTGTTGGGACCGGCCCCACGCAAATTTTGCCTTACCACCACCCATGTTTATTTGGCTGAGGGCCCATGCAATATGGGAGAAACCCAACACGAACCTGCGGTAGAAATTAGCAAGTCCCAGGAAGCTCTGGAGCTCAGTGAGTGTTGTTGGGGCTGGCCAGTCATGGATGACTTGGATCTTGGCTGGATCCACATGTACACCATGTTGATCAATGATGTAGCCCAGGTAATGGACCCTGTCCATGCCGAAGGAGCATTTTTCCAGGTTGGTGTATAGCTTGTGTTGCCGCAGGGTGTGCAGAACCTGTTGAATATGGTGCAAGTGTTCAGCCCAAGTCTTGTTGTAAATTAGAATGTCATCCAGATACACCACTACAAAAGTATTGGTGAATGGTCATAGGATATCGTCCATCATCCTCATGAAAGTGGTTGGAGCATTTGTCAAACCAAAGGGCATGACCAACCATTCAAAAATTCCTTCCTTTGACTTGAAGGCGGTCTTCCATACATCTATCTGTTCTATCGGGACCTAGTGGTAGCCAGACTTCAGATCAATCTTACTGAAGTATTTGGCCCCCATGAGTTGATCAAGGAGGTCATCGATTCAGGGAATCGGGTACCGGTTTCTGACAGTGATTTTATTCAGAGCCCGGTAATCAATACAGAGTCGCCAGGTTCCATCTTTCTTCTGTACCAACACGATTGGGCTTCCGCAAGGTGATGAGTTGGGGCAGATGTGCCCCTTGTAGAGCAATTCTTGGATCTGTCGCCTGATCTCCTCATTCTCTAACAAAGAGCGATGATAGACTGGCCCATTGGGCAGCGGTGCCTTGGGGGTCAGATCGATGGGGTGCTTGACCTGGCAGTGCAGAGGTACCCCTGTAGGTGAGGAGAAGATATTCGAGTATTCTTCCATGACCTTATCTACTTGCTTCTGTTGTGTGGAGAGATCGTCCACAGAGACCTTAGATGTGGTTGTGATCTTTCACTTGTTCTGAGAGCGAATCATGAAGAAGACAAACTTCCCCGTCTGCGAGATGACCTTCCTACATTGCTTAGCAGAGATCAAGGAAATAGCACTAGGTAGGACTGCCTCGGGTATCCTGTACAATTTCCTGTTAAAAGTAATAATAACACTATGAGGCCTAGAGTCATATACAGCATGACGTTTCCATAAATAAGGTTGGCCCAAAAGAACATCAAAAACTTCGAGAGGAGCAACATCACACAATACCTCGTCTTTGAAGGGCTTGATGTCATACGACAGTCGGCACTGTTGGCTGACACGGAGATCGCTTCCTTGGCGGAGCCATCCAATGGTGTAGGGTTGTGGGTGCGGCATTGTTGATAGGTCCAGTCGCTTGACAACCTCTGCTGAGATGAGGTTCTTCTGGCTACCGCTATCAACGATGAAGTGTAGTGGGGTTCCTTTTACCCACATCTGTGAATGGAAGAGGCGCTCTCCTTCTTCTGGCTCATCTGGTTCACCAGGCTGGAGCTTGGTGGTAGAAACGGTGGAACTGGGTTCCACGTCAATGATCTGTCTTCCCCTTTCTAGTTCTGTCTCGGAGTCAGAATTTGCATCTAATTCAGAGGCTTTCACTTCATCCACCAACGACTACTTTGAGCGGCAGTCAGTAGTGTTATGCCAAGGGCTCTTATGGAAGTCGCACCACTTCCCGGTATCTTTCTTTGTCTTTCCGGTGTCCTTCTTTGCTTGTGACTTGTACTGGTTGTCTTGATACTACCCATCTTTGCTCTGTCCTTTGTTCGGTGGGTTGGGGCCGCCCTTTCCTGACTTTTGTTGTGAGGGGTTCCCAGGCCCAAATTGTCGCGTCTTTTGTTTGAGCTTATGCTCGATTTTGACGGCATATTGGTAGGCCGCGCCCAAGGATGAGATGTCCAGAAATTCCATTTCGGTCTGGATGTATCTATGCAGAGCATCGCGATACTTGAGCACTAGATGTCACTCTGAATCTTTGATACCCAACTTGGTGCACAAGGTATGGAAGATATTTGTGAAATATGGCACTGCTTGGTCTCTTTCTTGCCGCAGTGTGGTCCATTTGGTATACAGGTCATCATAACTTCCGACAGGGTAGTATTGTTCCTTAATAGCATCCCTAAAGGATTCCCAGGTGGTCGTGACTGAAAATAATGAGGTTTCCTCTATTTCCTTTTGCTCACAGAAAGTTTCCCACCAATCTTTGTCATAGGGAACGGCTTTGAGGAGCACAAAAGTAATCTTTTCTCTATCCAAAAATTTATGAACAGAAAAATACCCTTCTAGTAGATTCAACCACTTGTCTATAGCATCTACGTCTATCTGACCTTCAAATATAGGAATATCAAAGTTTATTTGTACCTTGAAGGGGGCGGCGCCTCCGTTCGAAGAAGATGTGTCGCATGTTGGTAGTCGTCGAAGGATTTGCGTGAAACTATCCATCATATCGTTCCTCTGTTGCGTGAGGGCTTCCTCAATCAACAGTTTGAAAGGATCTCCTGTCCCATCATCTTTCTTTTCTCCTGCCATGGGAGGTCCCTTGGGCGTGCGAGAGCTTCTGTCCTCAAGAGAAACAAGCTCGAGACCCAACTCTTTGTACTCCGACCTCGTTGGGGACATGCATTAAGACGACAAGGAGCAGACCACTCTGATACCACTGATCTGGATTTTATGAGCAGAATGAAATGAATACAGATTATTAACAGGTTCTTAACACAAAATAACAGAGATACAGTAAAATTGGTTTTCTATTCAATAACGAAATAAGTTGAAACTGTAAAATGCAGCAGAAACAAGCTTGCTGGAATGGTGGCGGCTTATCTCT
>ML787898.1:532409-562212 GCA_009831015.1 Picea engelmannii | reverse complement strand
TTTTAACAATGGCATTTCATGTTTATTCTTATAAACATTTTTCTTCTCATTAGATTTAGAACTTGAACTTGAAGAAGAAGGAGAAGAAGGAGGTGTTGATGGAGGTGAAGGAGGAATCTAAGGATGGTCCTCTTCCTCTTCACATTTTCCCTTCGAAGATTTACCCAAAATGGGTCTCTTTTGTTCCAGGTAATCCTCGTACAAAACTGTCACCATCTCTGACATAGCATGGAATGTTTTCCAGAATTCTTTCTCATCTTGAGAAATCCCTTCTTTCGATGCTATCTTCTCGCTGTGAGAATCTCTCTTTCTCAATCCAATTAATGGATTCTCTGCAACAAGCTCACCTTCACCACGCTGTAGATTTTCCCTGGTTAACATACAAAAATCAAATCCAAACGTTAACTAGCTCTGATACCACTTGATCTGTCAGATCTTTTAATGAGTTATGGTTGAGTTTTAATTTTACATGCGTTAATTAACCATTTGAGAAACTTAGTGAAAGAATGAGGAAAGAAGAGGAATTATGACAACCATATACACATTTGCAGATCTGAAATGAAAGAATCAATAGCAAACCATAACACGCAGATTGATAACGGAGTTCGACACAACTTTGCCTACGTTTCCCAGCCTTTGTCTTTGTGGGGGAGGCTTCTTTATTTCTTTTCAAAAGCTCAAAAGTACATCGCTGCAATGCCAAATGGATACAAGACTGATATGGTCATGTTCGTCCAGATCTCGAGAACCCTGTGCAAAGAAAAAAACACGCAAAATGGACGTGCGGAGCTCCCAGAAATGGCCCGACAACGTCTGCTCCTCAATATCTTCCCTGCATAAAAAATGGATTTGGCTTGGCTTCTCCTCAGCATAACTTTGCTCTGAATGACCTTCATGGCCTCAAACAAGCCTGGTTTATATATATTTGAAGTTGGTTGCTCATCTCCAACTTCCTCCCAAAATTTGGGCTCCAAAAATGCCCAATATCTCCCAAGAATGGAGAAAATCAACTAATATCAGGCATAAATCAATAAAACATCCATAAACTTTGGAAAATAACTCACCGTATAAAAATTATTGGGCATTATCCCCTAGGCCTGGGTGCGTGCCCCCTAAAATTGGTCGTATGGGTGCTCCATGTGGCCACGCGCCCATGCGCTGGCCCTCAAGTCCTTAGCTCTCGGTCGTATCAAAGGCCATGTGGCCATATCCCAACTGCGTGCTTTTGAAGGATTAGCCCCCTATCATATGGACACATGGTGCATGGGATAGAACCATGCCCTGAATAAAATGCGCCCAACGGGTAGTGGCGCCCACGCCCTTTTGGTGGTTGGTCACATGCATTACAAATGAACCAATGGCTGGGGCTTAGCCCCAGCCCCTTTCAAGAGTTTATGTGTTCGAATCCCATGAGCTCCAAACCTTTTGAAACCTTCCACTAGTGACTGGGTGCCACATGGCTGCCCATGACTGGGCCACGTGGCATCTTCCCATTCAACAGATTAATGCCACTTGTCAACTACTGACTGGTCCAGTTGCCTGCCACATGTCTGCCCTGTCAGCGAACCTACCCAATCACCACCAGCCAGAGAGTGCCACATCATCTACTGCACAGTTAGCATGCTGATGTCACGCTGACATCATCATTGACTTTTTGACCAGTTGACCTTTGACTTTTTACCTGTTTGTGCTTTCGATCAGAACGCGATAACTTTCGCATACGGAGCCTATTTGACGAAGTAAATATACCACCGGAATCAGGAAGATGAGACAGACGCAATGGCATTGGTTTCATCAGATTTCGAGCACTTTCATTTTTGAGCATTTTTAAGCCCTGTCATGCTTCTGGATCCGATTTCGGATCAATTGATGTAATCCTACTGTCTGGCGGTTAGTTTGTAGATGTTTTCCAGTTCATATGCATGGTCTTATTCTCTGATGGGCTCTGTGCATCACTGACCTTCATTTGGATCTAAAGGTGCGATGACCTTAAGGCCATCACTTTCAAATTTCATACGTCTTTTCTTTAAATCAAAAACATTAGAATTATTGAAGGCCCAATCAATTCCTAATAGGGCAGGGTAAGGACAACTGTCATCAACTATCTCAATTACCTCAAAATCTACAAATGTTCTAACTCTATCGATTTCCATAGGGACATGCTCCAATCGTCCAAATGGGCTAACAAATTTCTAATTATCCATCCTAAGATTGATAGGGGAATAAATCAACTTCGGTTTTCCCATTAGTGCCCAAGTTTTCTTCATCATGACATTAACCTTCGACCCTAAGTTGAGGACCACATAGTCGATATCATACTTTCCAATCTGAGCATTCAACTGTAGTTCTTTATTTGTCCTCCTCCTCTTGGATAGCTGATGTACTAATTTTCTCAGTGAGGGGTCTACCCTTCCTATATCATACTGTTTGACCAAATTTTTTAGTTCTTGTATGGCTTTCCCATCTTTAATCAGATCTATAAACATATACAAGAAACTAACAAGTTTACTTACCTCTTTTCCGTCTCTAGATGAATCAGACTGATCAAATGCCTGAGGCATTCCATATTCCTTTATTTCTAGTCATGTCTTTGATGAAGAACCTTGATCTTCTTTGAACTCTTGTCTTGATTCCTCAAATATTTGTCTTCCTTTCTTTGCATCAAAAGTTTGGGTCTTCTCTATATCTTTCCTGATTCCTGAGTCTTCTGTGATCTTTCCCTGGGTCATTCTATCCTCCCTCATAGTAGCGCCTCCTCGAGTGATAACAATGAATCTAGGGTTTTCTCCTCGGGGTTTTTCTTTGATTAACTATATTTGTGGGTTCTGCTGAGGTCCTCATCTTTCCTGAAGCTTAGCCAACAATATCGGACAATCCTCAATAACATGCTCGAAGGAATTCCAATAACTACAAGTGGTACAAGGGTTCTGACAGTCCCTTTCTAAATGTCCTGACTGTGCGCAGTTATAACAGATTATCTGTCCTCGACCTCAACTGATACCTCGTCCTCATCCTCATCCCCTGAATCCACTGCGAGGATTGAAGTTTCCTCTTCCTGGAGAGTTGTACTGCGTAGTGTTTCCTTCTTGTTGTACTTAGCCTTGAATTTTGTATATGTCTCTTGACCTTTCATGCATGAGATCGTAATCTCTACAATCTCTATCATCATGCCCTAATGAATTACATAATGTGCAATACAAGTTTGTGGGTGTTTAAACGTACTTTTTCATGTAATAGCACTCACGAGGGCGATGTCGATTTCTGCATACTTCGCACCAGGGTAGTGTGACTTGCTTCAGGGGGCTTGGAGCTCCATAAGCCAAGTATTCATGGAATAGGGGACAATGATCCTTGTCATGGCCTTCTGATTTTCATCTGACACACCAGATGTCTTCTCTTTTGTCTTTTCCCTTATCCTTCTTCATGTCTTCGACCTGCAAAGACAAACTAGTTAGTTGACTCAGGATCTGGCTCATACCTGAGCTGGATTCTCCCATAGGGGATGATTCAAGCTTCATGGCGATATCCAGTGCCTCAGACTATGAATCAATCTTCTGCTGCATCAAGGGAACTATGATGTGCGGTAACAGGGCAACAATGAACCATTCCTTGTTCTGCTCATCCAGCATCTGGAAATTCAATCGACCTGTTAAGGTCTTGAATCTCTGATCGAACTCCCAAACGGGTTTGGCTACCTTCTGCTTGATCTCTTTGAACTCTGTAATACATTGTGACTCCGACTTAGGTTTCTTAAACTCTGCAATCAACACATTCTTGATCTCATTCAGTAGTTTAGGCTACACAAGTCCTTGGACAAGCTTCATGTGCTAACTCAGCATGCGATCTCTTAGAGTAGTGCTAAACTGGGTTCTTTTGACAGCTTCGTCGATGACATTTTTAATATTCCATATGGCTTCACATAGAAACTAGTGTTGATCAGGATCTTCAGATCCATCTCCCATAAAGATAGGGAGCTTCATCTCATCTCCCATAGATCTTCCTAGGTTTCCTAGGTTTCCTGTCTGAGTATATGCCGAACTACTAGTAATAGTACTTTGAGGACTTTGGTGACTCTGACTATTTTGATTACTTAGTGTTGCTGAAACAACAAGAGGATTAATAGTACTTACTTCAGTGGTCTGTGCGGTTCCTAAGGTTTCTGGCTCATCCTGGTGAATTTCTTCAGCTTTCCCTTCCTCTGCCCTAACAGGTTCTGAATGCTCCTCGTCTGTCAGATCTGATTCTTCTCCACTATAGAAACCCTCATCCCCGTAGTTTTGCTTGAATAGGTTCACAAGATGAATTTATATGAATACTCTCCCACTGCGCATATGTCCAACTTTTGTGTCGCTATCATTGTCTGAATTCTTGAACATTAGCCTTTTCAAATCCAACCAATCTATTGTATCTTCAAGATGTTCTTTTCATGCAATAACATCTTGATTCTCAACTTCAGAAAATGTAAAATTTTTTCTCTGGGTCCCTTGAAGAAATATCTCTTGGCTTGGCTATACGATTCTACTCTGTCAACAACAAACTCGGTGATGTACCCTCCAATGGTGCTATCAAACTAGTGATCTACTGCTCGTGACATGGCGTTATCGACTCTCTTGACCTTTTGGATCAACACCGATGTCCAAACCACATGAGGTCTAGATCTGATCTCGAACTGGGTATCTGCTAACCTAGCCAACCACTCAGACAACTCCTGATGGATTCCTCCAAAGAATATCTCGTGTATATCGGTGAAGATATACCTTCCTAGCCAATCCTATGTACTCAGATTAGGGTTCTTGTTCTGGGCTTCAACGAAGTCCTTTTCTTGATCCTCTATCAACTTTTGAATCTTTGTCTTTGATGGCCCACCTTGACATTCCCTCAAGAAGATTCCTATCCCAACAATGGAACCATTTGTTGGCACAAGGGCAGACCCAGGGTTCGGCTCCGAGAGCATACCAACAAGCCCTAGTTACTAGCCCTTTCAGCAGCACCTGTGAGGAAAATGCAGTCTCACCCGAAGCAACTATGAGGGGGTTGCAGGAAAAATATGTCTACAACCAAGGGGAATATCAAGTGGATCTATTATCATAACACTACAACAAGCATAAATCACTTGTCAACCTAGATCTACTCTGCACAGATTTAGATATGATCTAACACAACATTGAAATAATAGAATAACAACAACAAAGATCAAGCATCAATCACACATACGAAATAAGAGATAAGTGGTTCACCCTCTCTCTAGGTCTATGTCCACAAAAATGTGCTTATGATATATTAAGATAAAGTGTATAGTTCTTGTTTGCGCTCTCAGCTGGTAGATCTTCTTTCTCCTTCTCTCTTCCTCTCCCCTTCCTGAGCACCCAGCTGCAGGACTTGACCTTCGCACCCAGATAAATATCTTACAATACTAGAAAGGCTCTCACACTTAGCATTTCTCTCTCACATTACAATAATCACTCACATCAACAATACAACTAGATCAACAACAATATAGTACCAAACCAACCCAGGTCCTTTAGACCTTTATTTATACATAACAATAGCTCACCGATAGCCTTAGGTCGAAAACATAGGTGTCAAAACCCTAGATACCAAAACCCTAGGTCAACTTGACCCATGTTTTTAGGGCTTCACCAACCTATCTTTCCTTCCTTCTCGCACGGTGCTCCAAAGCATCCAATAGTGTCTTTTCCCGCTTGCTAAGTTGTCCATGATCCTTCTTCCCTGCTGATCTATCATCCTTGATCTCCTCATCCAACGACTTGCTTCCTTTTACTTTGCTCCGTCTTTTCTGCTCTTTTTCTCACTTTGACCCAATAATAGTCACCGTGTCTTCTGCGAAGTTCACATTTTTCCTTTTCTTCCTTGATATTCGCTTGCTTCCATAACCAAGGGCCAATAGGTCCTCTAGGCTAGGTTTTTCACTCTCAACAGATTTTAGTACTTGTATTGCATACAAGAGACATCCCTTTCTACAATACTTCTTGACTTGGAGGGTTGATATTTGTCTCACTAAGACATGCTTTTGAATCCCTTGTAGGGTTACCCTCCTTCCTTCTTCATTTTCACACTCCAAAGTTTTACTGTAATAGTCCAACTTTGTTTTGTGGGCAGCCAACCAGTCCATGCCAATCAACATGTCATAAGATCCTAGAGGAAGTATGTTTAGGTTTTCTTGGGTGGGCAACCCACACATGACAAATTGACATGATGGTATGACCTCTGTTACTTTTCTTTTGGTTCGAGTGGCTAGTTGTACCATCCATGATTTAACATGTTTAACTTTTTTCAATTTACATTTCTCAAGAGTTTGAGGGGAAGCATAACTCAAATTAGAACCAGGGTCAATTAAAATGGAAACAAGATGGTTTCCAATCGTACCTTCCATCTCCACCACTGAAGCTTGGTGGTCAGCTTGTCTATTATCCAAGGCTGGATAAATTTGTGGCATGCTCCTAGCCACATAATTGATCATCGTAGCCTCTTGGAAATTGTAGACCCTTCCGGGGTTATGTTGCCTATGAAAACAATCCCTCAGCAGATTTTCCTCTCCACAACCCCAACATTTCAAGGTTTATCTCTTCATGTTGTTAGTCTTACTTGGAGATGCTCTGAATGGTTTATTTTAACTTTGGGATGGAAAATTTTCCTGATACACACTTTTGGTAGGAAGGATCATGCTAAATCTCTTACCAACGTTCTTAAATTTTGAGGGTTTAAACCCCTTGTTCTTGGATTTTGAATTGTTTTTATTCTTCCAGTCTTCATAGGGTTCTGTCTTACTCTTGAATTGCTCATAGAAATACCTTACTTTTCGAATAGTATCTTCTAAGGTATTTGTCTTATCAAATTCAATTATGTCCCAATAGGACTGAGGTAAGCCACTTATAAATCGTTGCATATTTTCCTTTTCATATTTTCTGTAGGGCACATACCTCATCATCTCCAGAAATTTGTTGATATACTTATCTATGGTGAGTTGTGCCAACTTTAGTTCATATAATTCCTTGGTCTTTCGATCAAATTACTTTTCTGACAAGTACTTCTTCTTGAAGTATTTCTCAAATTGTTTCCATGACAAGTCCTTCTCATGGACTCCTTTCACATTCCTAAGGTCCTTTCACCAAATGGAAGATTTCCCATTTAGGTTGAAAATGCCTATCCGAGACTTTAAGTTTTCAGATTAGTCATGGACTCTGAAGTACTTCTTCAAACCAAGTAGCCAAAATTCTTCTTCTTCACCCTTCTTAATCTCTCCATTGAAGGTGGGTATTTTAGCTTTCTTTAATTCTTTAGGGTCACGACTCTTGGAATGTTTCCTCTTCTTTCCTCTTGTCTGAGAATGGGAACTAGTTTTGCCACTAAAAGATTCCTTGGAGTTGTCAGTGTCCTCACTAGAGGAATCTTCCTTTGAATGTCTCTTGGCTCCATGTTGGGCCTTCTTTGATGTGTCCTCCTGGTGTGGCCACTTTCAGGACCATGCTTCTGTATTTCAGTGGACTTCGATTTTTCTTAGTATGATGCATGTCTACATGACTGACCACTAGATCATGTTGCGTTTTCTTTTGTATATCTGATAGACTTTGTAGTGGGACTGCATTAATTTCTGTCTGCTTTTCCTACTTCTTGATCAACCTTTCATTTGCAACCTTATAACTTTGTAATTCTGCCATAAGGCTTCTTACCATTTCGACCAAATTTGGAGGGGTTTCCACCACCCTCCTTTCATCAGATTCTTCCTCTCTATTGTGGGATCTCTCCCCCAACTCCTAATGTGTCACCATCCTTTACGTTGTAGTTCTCTTGTTATTCACTGATTGCTTGAGTGCAGATAAAACATTTTCTGTTAGTTACTAATCTACCAATTCATGAACAACACATATCATTGCAATATGAAGTCAATTCTTTATTTGGAAACATTAGAAACCTACAATGAAGAATTTCAAAATATCTATCAAAAGTAGAAGGTGTCGTTCCTCTCTTAAGTAGAGGTTCATACAAGTTTCTTATAAAAGGGGGGTAAGGTAGGGAGTTGCCCTATACATTCTATAATAATATTTTTATGCGACTCGTGCATGAGCCCAAGCAGGAAAAGTTTTGTTGCCATGCTCTGATACCAATTTGTAACACACCCAACCCCTATATAGCCTTTCTTGGGGAAGGGCATCAAATTTTCTCTTTACCTAGTTTATTTTCGGTCCCTTACTTAAGAAAAACCCTTTAATCAACCTCCTTGAAACTTACATCTCTTACCATGCACTTGAACCAAATAACGGGGTCTTCCTCGTGACCTCGGGCTGAAAACTAGGAGCTAAGAGCCCACATTAGCAAAGGTTTCGACACTTCGGAGGTTCCTGTACTTCGGAAGTTCCAAAGTGTTGTCAAATTCTCAGATCACCGAACAATGGAGGGGATCAATGGTCCACACCCTCCACTGAGATCTACATTTAAAAAGGTCTTCGACGTTCGACGTCGAACATTCCTATATCCTAATCCCCAAATTCCCGTAATCTCACTACGTTCCCCTATCCCTTTGAAGTTCGACATTCGGTGATCTACGATTCTCGTTGAATCTTTCTTTTTACCACACTTTTCCCAAACTCTTGAACTCACGATATCTCGCCATGTGGACTTGGCCCTTTGACGATCGACGTTCGACGTTTTGGGTTTGTTGTTTCTAAACTATAATATGCCCTAAAATCCCCGAACTCGCGAGGTTACCCAAACTCCTGGAGTCTCGTATACGTCACCAGCCACGTTGTCCAGGTGTGCACAAACTAGGAACCAACACATGACAAGGGTCAAGGGGTGACAATTGTCATGCTCTAACATGCACAATGGTATGTGAATCGTCCAAAACTAGGTGACACGTGGCATGCATAATGTGGGTCCATGTCACCTCGAATGATGTCATCAATCCACGTAATCATAGAATGATACTGCTCGGTCCTTCAATCTAATGGTCCACAAGATTCCACATAGATCCATAGATATACAATCCTCATAACTTCGCAACTTTGGGCTTCGACGCTTACCGAATTCTCTCGATGCAAACCCCCCGAAGATCTAAGTCTCCAGACTCTCGAATCTTGCGCCACATGTATTTTTTTTACCAATGGTCGAGATTTACTTCGACGTTCGCGACTTATGCGGTTTTCACACCTTGAAAACCCTTAGCCAAAATCCTCCAAAGTACAAAGTCTCCAGACCACAGGATCTCTTGCCATGCACTCGTTCATCCAATGGTCCTGGTTACTTCGACAACTCGACATTTCTGGAGTTCGACGTGTATCTCCTGGCTTCCCCTCCGGACCACGCCAGATCTATCGACATGTATACCTAACCTCTACGACTAGGATTTACTCCAACTTGTAGAGCTTTGGGGAAAATCACGTGTGCCTATACCACCAAATACCTAGACCCCTGGATGATCAATGATCTATGTACATGTTTCCCTTCCTTTTAGATGGTCCATATTCACTCTACGACTCCGACGTTCGGGAGTTTCGACGCTAGACAACTCATATTCTCCCGAAGTAGATATACCTTGGACCCACCAGATCGACGAGCCTTGTTGATTCATGACTTCGGCCTTCGACTACTTTTGAGGATTGTGGAATCACAAGTCCCAAAGTCCCGAAGCCGAAAGAGTTATCCCCTTTTGGACTAGTGCAGGGTTCCCAGACCCTGGTAACATGGATTCTTTGGAAATTCTACGAACTAAGCACTACTCCTTTAACAGTAATTGGGTTAAGGACCCAGGAACGAGCCCTCAGTTAGATGGGTGAATAGTCTAAGGGAAAAATTCCCGTCTCCCATAGAATTCAGACTTAACATTCCTGCTGAGGTAAACTTCACAGGGTTGGCAGGGCTTAGGCGTTTCAATCGATCATACCCCGTCTCCCATGTGGATTCATATCTCATGACTATATAGCAACAAAACTAAGATAAATTGAAATATCATATAGATACAACAGTTTAAATAAATCACAAAGATTTTCTAATAACTGTTCAAATACTGAGAGACTAAACCATAAACACATACATTTCATCATCACATTCAATATAATACACAAAGTAAAAAAATACTTATCAGAATTGGAAAATTTGAAGCAACTACTGAAAGGGGTGCTTGTTTCCTCCCAACCATAGGCACAACCACTCCTACTGGATTTACCATTGGCCACCCCCGAGCTAGACCATGATGCTCAGAGAGAGATTCTTTCTCTTTGCTCCACAACAGTCGGGGACAAAGGTTACTCTCCTTCTCCCATAGGAACTTGGCAACTGGTTTTCTCTGCTCCAAGCAAGGAGGTCTACATGAGTACTTCCTTGTCACTCATCAACCTTGTTTACCAACTTGTATCCAAACCTTTACCATGGCTTCTTACAGCCAGATCGATCTTACTGCTCAACTTTTTCTTTCAAATTTAGAATCAAAGTCTGTTCACTGCTCTTCTTAGGAGAGTGTTTTTATCTACTCTGCTATCTCCCATATCTGTCTCTATCCCCGAATTACCTCCTTTATTTCCTCAACAAGGTTGTGTGGGTCCGAATCCCAATTTGTGGTCAGGCTTGGAATCCTTACAGATGGGTACCCTGCCCGATCTACTCATTAACTCTTGAGGATGACCTTCCAACTACCAGCCTGACTGGTAATTCATTTCCGAGTCAGAGGACTATGGAGAAATTACACCCAATAGGTACTAGTCTGGTGAGGGTCAATTCAACCATACTTGGTCTCCCTTCACCATCTCTCTCATATCATCTATGGTCTATCTTGGAAAACTTCCCCCCTTTCAGTAGTTGTGCAACACATATTCAAATTCTATTAATAACAAAAATTCATACATTGACCCTTTTATACAAGGGTTCATCAAATCAAACATTCACACATATTTAGTCCACCCTAGTCTCTTGGTCAGTTATAGTTATATTTACAAACTGGGGGAAACATGGGTATTACACTAGTTAACTTGCTGTCGTTGCAAATATTTGCTACAACCATACTAATATACATTAATTTGCTGCATACATTTACATAACTTGCACCTAACTCATTCATAAATTGCTTGTAAGAATTTCCAAACAATCTACTAGATTTATGCTAAGTTTACACGGTGTTTTCTTGCAATTCTGAGCACTAGAACTTGTTGTTGTTACAAAATATTGCTACAATCATCTAACTGCAACAAATTCTCTGCAAAATCAACATTTAATTCTAGCTAGACATTGCTAAAGTTGCTTGTGACAATTGATTATCATTCTGCCTAGTTAAAGCTACCTTTTCATTGTCTTTTCAAGCAATTCCAAGGCATATTTATTGCAGTTGTTACAAAATACTTATTTTTGTTATAAAATTTTATATTGCTTCATCTTTATATCAACTAGATTATTTTTAAAAGTTTCATGGTCTTATGAAGCACTGACATCATTTGGTACTTGAAAGTTGCCATATTTTTCCTTTGTTGTTTTGTTCTGGGTAGGTACACTTCTTTTACACTCTTGCTTCATCTCCCAAAGACCTAAAACCCTTTAAACTTGAGTGACTAGTGAGAGGGGGGTATTCTTGCATCCTTTCTTTATTTTCATTATCCCTTTAGGTCACTGGGGATGTCTCCCCTGGGGTAATATTGATATACTCCTAAACAGAAAGGGGTTTCCTATTAAGGTGACAATGATAGGTCACCCCCTTGTTACGCCAATCTTGCCTCACTTGCCTCGGGATTTGGGCAAGTACAGATTGTGCGATAACATCACCAACAAAAAATTGTTGGCTAGTACAATCATCAATGATAGAAAACAAAGTCTTACTATTGGCCATATGATGAGAGGCCAGTGAATCTAAATTCCACTAATTATGAGGATTACATGTTATAGTAGAAAGTGCATGCATGAGATTTATAAGTGGAAGAAGAGGATGAGTGTAACTTAATGTTGAATTTCTTTATTGTTTCCTCCAATGTTTGTCTTCTTCCAACAATGAGTATCTAGAATCCCATCCTTGCTAGAGAATGAACACTTATGAGTAGGTGTCTTCTCCTTCATTTTTCTCCCTTGTTAGAATTTTATACCATGTTTGAATTTGGAGAAGGAAACACTGATGTGGACTTGGTGCTTTTGGGTGGTTTTGATCCTATCGACTACTTCTTGAAAATTTTGGGACCCTTGCTAGTTTGAACCACCAAGGATTTATGTTTTGAACTTGTATCGAGTGCCAATGCACTTTAAGAGCTTGAATTTCTCTCCTATTAATTACTCACAAAAAGTTTTGAAAGAAGGCATGACATAGTTATCACCTAATGCATCTCTTATTGAATAAAAAGTATATACTAAAAAAATCAAATGGTTCTTTAATTTTTAAATAATAGCAAGCATGACTTGATCATTAGGCTTAGCGATGCCACAATCACTACTTTGAAGCCTCACTTGCTTGAATTTGTAGATATAATTTTCAATTCATAAAAAATCTATAGCATCGAGTCCAATTGGTAGGATTTCCAATTGATAAGATCAAGTTATATTTACTTTGCCAAATAACTGGTCAAATTTAAACCAAACGTATTGTGGTGTGTCAAGGTAAAAATTATGAGATTTCAAATCACCAGATATTATTGTGCCAATTAATCCTCTTGTTTTGTCATTTATGATAAGCCATTTTTCTAGCTTCTCATTATCTATTGTCACTAATCTATCTCCATAATGATCCTAATAAATCCCTTTACTCCTTAATAAGTTCTCCTCATAGGACTTCTATGAGTAGTATTTTATGTTTTCTAAATGAAACTCTGGAGGGTTGGTTTCCATTTTTCAAATTAGAAATAATGAAGGTAGAATAAAAAGAATCTAATTACATTACTACATAGATCTTGAAAAATATATATAACTTGAAAAAAAAGGTGACTCAAAACAAAGTCCATATGTAGAATTTAAGTCCTCAGGAAGTCTTACAATATGAGGATTGAAATAGTGATTTTATAAAAATAGAAGAATGTGCAGGGAAGATGGCATATTTTGTAGAAAATATCTGGACCAATGCAAAGAGCTCAAAAAACTATCTATAATAATAACAAAATTCATTGAAAAACATTGTCATATGGCTGAGATATCACATCTAGAAGTTGAAGTGTTGATTTTAGAATTACAATAGAGAGGGGTCCTAAGGTTGATGATGTGGCACTACTAAGTGGGTAAAAAATGATAGCATGGAATGATTAATTGGGCAGAAGGTGCCAAGGTGGCACATTAATGTGGCTAAAGTTGATGTGGAAATATCTGGTGATGACACATGGTGGGTGATGTGGAAATCTCTAGTGATGTCACATGGTAGATGATGAGGCAATATATACTGATGACACATGGTGGGATGTTGTAATGTCTGTTGGTGACATATAGCAAGGGATGCAACAAGTTGATGGCATGAAATGTGATAATGTGCCATGTGACAGGTTTATGTGTCACTTTGTCTATGTGACAAGGTGTGGTTGGTCCATATGGTAGGTCCTTGGTTGAGGTGTTCAGCCACACGTGGCATGTCCTTGGTTGAGGTGTTCAACCACACGTGGTATGTCCTTGGTTGAAGTGTTTTTACACACATGGAAAATGTTCTCTATTTGGTTGGTGGGTATTGTAATCTAATAATTGTTGAACAAAATTCTCCATGTGAGTAGGGAGTTTTCTCTATGTGGTGGGGAATCCCACACGTAAAGGCTCATATGGGAGGATTGTATGTGAATAATGGTGCTAATGTTCACAATAGCTCCAAGAAAAAACAATGAACCATATTGGAGGATCCCACAAAAAGGGTGCCACAAGGGAGTTTCCATTACAAGAGGGTGGTGAAGGGCACATGGAAGGGGCACTGATCCCATAAAGATAACACATTAGCCTTAAAGGAATTGTCATTTCCATGGAGAGACAATGATTGGAAAGCACATGGGAGCTAAGGTAAGGTGGTTCATGCCACAAAAATTAATCTACTAGGATTTGAAGATAGTCACTAGAAAAACTAGGGGGGGCACTAACAATAGAGGTGCAAGATCAAGGGTCGAGGACCAAGAAACAAGCCATTAAAAAGAGATAATCATGACCACAAAATGAAGAGAATTTTCTAGAAGTGCCAATGAGGGCCGTGGGGCTCATGACACCAAAATAGGGCCAAGTCAATGGCCTCCAATCATATTCAAAACAGACAATTGAGGATGAGTAGACAAAACTCAACAATTTTGGACTAGTTGAAAGACATTTTCAACGAAATTGCATATGGGGTTTTTCTTGTGTGTGTGCGCACCAAAATTTTATCTTAACATGCTATATAGTTGAGAGTAGATAAATGTTATCAATAAGAAAACAATGTGTTATCACATATAGTTTTTAAGGGCAGCAGGTCGTCCAAGTTCGTGGTCTGCACAGGAAGCATTTGATCGCACCATGCAGAGCTCAATTTTGCGACGGTGGAGATTCCCTGTGAGGATCAGATTAGCGACCCTCGGGTATTAAGAGTTTCAGAATTGCGTGAAGTATAGTGCCAGAACAAAAGGCCCGAAATGGATCCGAGCCATTAATTAGCCAGACCCACGTGTCATCATATCCACAACTCCGGGTAAAAGCGCATGGAGAAGTAAGCCAGATTTGAGTTTTGATTTCTTGAAGTCTCGGAGACCCAAAGTGGATCTTGACCATCCAAATCTAGAATTCCATGCGTCATCAGATCCTTAGCTCCAAAGTTTTTTCTTAGAGGGAAATGTGGTTTGAGAATTGAAATTCTCGAAGGTCAATTCGCGAAGCATATCTCAACTGTTGATTCAAAGAGGGAAGATCTGATCTGTCGATCTAAAGAGACAGAGCTGGGCTATTAATCAAGAAGCCTCATCTCAGATCACAAGATCAATGGTCACGCTCCATTGCGGGGTCATAAGGTGTGCATGTTTTAAAATTTGAAGGGCGAGCTGCAATCAGAACCGTGGTTTTTGGAAAAGGACGCGTGGCAGTTCATGGTGAATTGCGGGGACAAAAGAGGTTTTTTTTAAAACCACCCTTGGTCAAGACTGCAGTCGCACAATTTCTTAGGGTCATGGCCCTAGGTCACATTGAAGATGGAGCGATGGAGAGGGGCTGCACCAAAGGATGAAAGTGCTCGCATTTGGTCACAGAAGAAGATATGCATGGCCTCGAGGCACCGAGATTGACTCGAAGAAGTCGTGGGCACCACCTGGAACATTCATGTATGTTAGGCCTTGTCTCGATCCCAATGAAGTAGTTAATGGAAGTGAGAGAGGTGGTTGAAACCTTGTCTCACCACATAAATGGAAAGCCAGCTGGACTATAAACAAGTCGGTTCTTCTGCAGGTTCCTACTAAAACACGATTGCGTCTGACAGAAGCTCGCATCTGACAGAAGAATGCGTGAACGTTCAGTATGACAAGGGGCTCACCAACTCAAATCTTTGGTTGCAACATTTCTGAGTATATATAGGTAGTTTTAGTATTTTTTATGGTCGATGGTTGAGATAGGTTCCTGCATTGTAAAGATTTGATGAAAGCTCTGGTTATCTGTTATGTAATAGGATTTGAGATTTCCTGTTTAATATAAGTCAACTTCTTTCCATCTCTCCGTAAAAGATGTTTTAGAACACTCGGGCATGGAGGATCCAATCGAGGGTCGTATGCTGTTGTTATGAAGGTTCGATTTCAACAATATTGTGACCAATTTTAATCAGTTCGTTTTGCTATCTTTTTCCCTCTCACACTGAAGATCTCAGGCATGGATGATCCAGTCAAGTTGTTGTAGCTGCATCATGATGTATGTTTGATCATTGTGATATTATTACTCTGTTGCTTAAATATACTTCAGTTTCTGAAACTTTGAATCCAAGAGGATCTTGTGTTTGAGTTTTTCGTCCTTAGGCTGCTGGAAGACCCGATGTCCATAGAAGACCTCTACATTCTCCTCACCAAGTCTTCCGTCTATTCACATTTAATCCAACTCACTGACTGAAGTTGATCAAGACCTCACTTACCTATGCATACCAGTCCATTTTTATGAGTTAAAGTGATATCATCTCGAGTCTGCACTCATTTGACCTTTTTAAAATTATTTGTGACATACAAACTGATGGGTACTGGGATTATTCTCTCTACAATCGGAGGGTGACTTCTAGTGCTAACACAATGAAATATGATCTATCCCCTAAGCATGTATAGTAAATAACAAACTATTCAAACAATGAATTTAAATGATTCGTACAATTCTTTTGGGGGACAAAGAATAAATTCTTTATTATTCAATGGAAAGGAGATAAAACATGAAATGTATCACTTGGAGAGAAACTTGCAATTGTTGACCCCAATACTCTCATTGGGAGGGCTCTTTTATTCCTCAGGTAAGCTCTTAAATGTGGTAGCAAAATCACAACAATTCCCCTTATGAAATGTCCCTTTAAATAGAAAAAATGGGCAACATGATTGTAAGGAAACACAATAAAATGTCATTGGAAGCAATGGTCTTCTTAATATTTGGAAAAATCTCAATAGCATAACTTTAACACCAAGAATCTCTTTAAAATTCGAAGAGGAGGCTTGTATTTATAGTCCAAAGTTGAGTTGGAAGGTGAACTAGTTTTAATGCAAATGCTTGAGATTAATCCATGTGATTAATTTGACCACAAGGATGACGAAGTAACCTTCCATTGTTGAATAATTGATTCCTAGTATGTATATTTACTCACCCATCAAGATCATGATGTGATTCTTATCTCACAATCTGTACTTGTCTAAAGCCCAAAGCAAGTAGATACAATATTGGCATAACAGGGGGTGACCTATCACTATCACCTTAATAGGAAACCCCTTTCTATTTAGGAGTATGTCAATGTACCCCAGGGGAGATGTCCCCAATGACTTGAGGGTTTGAGAAGGCTAAGGCAAGAAAGTCCCCCCCCTTCTCACAAGTCACTTAATTTCAAAGGTTCTTTGTGTCTTATAGAGATGAAAAAAATATAAATGAGGTGTACCAGCCTAGAACAAGACAACAAAATAGAAAAAGAGCACTTTCTAAGTACCAAAATGATGTTAATTCTTCATAAGACAATGAACTCTTTAGAAATAGACTAGCTGATATAAAATTGCAGCAGTATAACCGTTTTACAACAACAATGATAAATTTTTAAAAGCCACAATAATAATGCTCCAAAATGCTTGAGAACAGACTAGAAATTGTGGCTTTAACTAGGCAAATTGATATTAGATAGTCACAAACAGATTTGGCAATGTCTAGCTAGCATAACATGTCACTTTTGAGGTCAATTTTCTTCTATTAGATGGCTGTGGCAATATTTTGCAACAACAACAAGTTAGTTAGTGAATTGGGCTAATCTAAGGTTAATGGACGTTAGTGAATGTTCCAAGGAAGATAGTTTGAAATTTGTTTGATCAATCAATCACTAGTAGCAAATAGACTAGTGCCTTCTAGGGCAATGGAGTCAATGATAGAAACAACAACTCTTAGAGGGAAATTAAAATGATAATACTTAGTCAAAAGGAGATCGAGAAGATGAGAGAGGTGTTGGTAACCCAAGGCCTCAAACATCCAAGTCCTAGAGAGATAATTGCTAGAAAGTAAGAAAACTTAGGCCCTAGCGATTTCTCTTTTCCTTAGACAATTTGGAATAAAATATGAAAAAGGCAAGTGGAGTAGGATTACTAGAGTGCTACAATGATAGGGTTCTAGTATCTACTTCTAAACAAGGTGCTCTTTAGGAAATCTTAACAAGTGGAAAATTATAGAGAAAAATATAATAACTTATGTCTTTCTCATAGGGTTTCGAGCAAGAAATTTCATAATATATAACATGAAATAAGTAAAGCTTACCACAAAAATTCGTCAACATAAAAAAAATGCAGATTTTCTACTTACTTAACTAAGAATAATCAAGCTCAAACCCTAGTTGAAGATCTTCCTCCATGAAAATAACCAAAATACACCAAGATTTTCCTCTCCAAGAAGTTGCACACCACTTAATTGCAACCAATAACCCTTAAAGAGGGCCGAATTTCAGACTTCACCACTTGTGTGATGAGATATGATGAACACAAATGAGAGTTTTTTCACTTATTTATACAATATCAATGACCTTTAATTACAATAAGGTCATAAAAAGGCCGACATGGCTAAATTACATTAAAATCCATTTTTTACATAAATGACAATAATTAACCCCTAATTTCATCTTCAAGGGTGATGTCATGCCCTTCTAGGGTGACATTAGGCCCCTAAGGTAGAACGCTAGGCCTCAAGTGTAGAATGTTTGGCCTCCAAAGACCTTGAATGCTCCCACACATGCCAACCAGCACACGACAACCCATCATAAATGCAAACCCTAACTTTGGATGATGTCAAGGTCAAAATGATGATTTCATGTGCTCTCAAGAGTCAACGTCTAGGTGGAAAGGAAAAACCCCCCTGGGTCTAGGTCTACCAGAGTGTCCCTGGTGCAATGTCCTTCTTTCTTCCTGGTGAAAGCCTCTGGTTTCTCTTTCCCCCTCATGGGGCTACAAGATCCATATGTTGGGCTTTCAATCCCATGGAGGTCTGACCTAATCATTCCCCCATATATACCTTTCCACCGGGAAAAGTCCTACCGCAACAATAAGTACGCCTTCGAGGGGATCATAAGTCACAGGGATCATAGCAATGTCAATCACATCTAATAATCAAATTACCCAAAGATGTGCATCAAATCCCCCTTCACCCATACAAATGCTCAAAGACGTTATGCAGTTTAACAAGTCATGTTTGGAGAAGGTGTTAGGATATCCTATTGGGCTAATCCTCCTTAAGTTTGTGTCGATCTAGGTCATGTAAGTGTGTGTGAAGTGGCATAGGGGAAATGTTTGGGTAGAGGGTGCAATGATAACAAGGAAATGTAGGTATTGCCCATGGGTCCCTCTGTAGAGGGAGAGTTGCACCTTATCATGGATGCCATTGTTTCCTAGCCCATTCAATGCCTCTTATTCTTAGTCATATTGATTTTCGTCTTTTTTCTTTTCAACAAAAAAGCTGGGGGACACTGTCTTTGTGTGGTGACCAGAGGTGACATTGTTACCCACAAGCATTTCATGGAAATGAGAAGGTTGGTTCGTGATTAGACCCCCTTTCTCTTGGCTATGCCACCAAGAGCCACTACCCTAGTTTGGTGACCAGATAGATGGTAGTGTCATACCGCTACATGCCCATGGACCTAATAGGATGGATCATGATGAGACCTCCCATCCAACAACCAGTACCTTGAGTTTTGATTTATCTTATGAGTGCCCTTTTCTTACTGAGAAGCCTTTTATCACTTTCTCAAGAATCCTTGGGCGAAGCATATCAAAGGTTTCATTTTTTACTTTAACTCTTTCTAGCTACTTTTACCCTCTGGGCCTTTATCCCCTTCTTCCCACAAGGCAAGGTAAAACCCTTCCTAGCATGGAAAACCCAATGCCCGAACCAAGGTGGGGGGAGATGAGAGGAATAATTATGGAAAGTGGCAAGTATGGAGGGAAAGGAAGATGATCTTTCATAGACCTACCCAGTGGAAACTCATCCTAAAGGGGAATCAACTTACTAGGGCATTATGTCACCTTCCTAGGTATGAACAAGTTAAAGAGCATAATTTCCAAGCAAACGTTATGAAATGAAGGAGAATTTAATGCAACATACTTAAGTGCTTCAATAATCAGAGTGACACATACCATGATACCCAGATTCATTACCTCATGGAGCAAGACTTACTGCTACTTCAGGACCAGACTGGTGGGATGAATACTACTGATGTTGATAGATGGGATGCACTGAAGAAAATATGGGACCTCCGGGGCCATGCTCAAGTCATACAGCTCTCGAAAATCCATGTCTAGGACCTGTGGGCCTCGAGACACAATCTCCTTAGTTATCTGTAGTATAGGGGATAACAGTGACCAAATGCATTATTGCATCACAAAATTTCTCAAATAACATTGCTATATGTAGTGCACAAGTATTGAAATAATCCTAGTGCAATCACACAATGAATAAATGAAAGATTGTGCATCCCATGTGATGGCCCTAGAGTTTGATTTAGGTTTGAGATGTGTAATGGGCCTATAATCCATGTGTTGGGTGAAATAAGTATGGTTGGTGTTGGTTTACTAGGATGTATTTTACTAAAATAACGTAAATGTCCCAGGTGGACAAAATTGGTGTGATAACATATGTCCCTTGATGTATGAGGTTAGTAGCACATCATATGGTGAAAATAAATTATGATTTTCTTGATAAATATGAGAGAGAGAGAGAGAGAGAGAGAGAGAGAGAGAGAGAGAGAGAGAGAGAGAGAGAGAGAGAGGCCACTTTCAAAACAAACAATGATGAGGTGGTACATGTATACAATTTCTTTATAAATGAGGTAGACATATCCATGTTCACAAAATAGCCAAGTCAAGTACAATATGTGATCATGGTGAAGAGAGCTAGGTCATGATACATCTAAAAATGAATGTTGATCTTGTATAAAATTTGATGGAACAATGACATCTAGGGGGGAAAATAATTGCAAAAAAGGAGGCCCACTAAAAAATGGGGCCCAAAACATATAGAAAGATAATATGATGTAACATCATATTGAAGGCTCAAAACAAATGTTGAAAAGGAGTCATACATGTCCTTGGTATTCAACCAAATCTAGAACACCGCTACCCTTGAGTACAATCTTTAGGATGTGATAATGAGTTGCGGTTGAGCATGGGAGAAACCATATGATTAGTAATCAATTATGGAAATCACCATTATATGCAAAGTAGTCTACTAATAATGGTAATTGGTACCAAGGTATGAGTATGAACCAATGTGATGAAAATAAATGTGTTGAGGTCAAACACTAGAAGTAACCATTTAGTTAGGGATCAATGGTGGAAATTCAAACCTAAATGTGACATAAACCATTAATGATGGAAATAATAACCAAGGTACCAAGCCTCTGAATCTAAATCCTAGAGGAAATGAGTTGGTGTTGATAAGGGTAGATATGTTGGAGAAAGATCAATGACAATTCCTTGTAAACCAACACAATGTACAAAACAAATGGATAGTTGATAAGGAATTGAACTTGACACAGTGGGATGAGTCATTGATGCGAGATAGGAAATCCTTTGGATGGAGCGTAAATGATAGATGACTTTGGAAGTGACCATAAATCAAGAAATTATTTGCTGGTGCAATTATATGTATAATATATTACCAAACATAAATTACTGACCGAGATTCATAATCAATAGAGTTGTTACACTATATGTTCCGAAAATAGGTGGTTTATCTATGTTTGATGAGTATAGTATATATAAGAAAGCAATCTAAAAACCAACACTCTATTTTCACACTTCAAATATAGCACTCTCCACACATTTCAAAATTCAGAAAGAAAAACTCATAAACAAACACATGATCTAAAGTTCTTGCTTAGGTGACGGACCTGTTCATTGTTGGCTCATGAAAGGAAAAGATGAACTTTGATTCTATCTCCTAGAGCACCTAAACTAACAACAATTAACACTCTGCACATTCTTAAAAGGGAAACTCAATCAAGCTTAAAAGAAATACCAGTCAAAGTAAAACACTCCATTATAGGTGCATGTAGGGTGAGAGATGCAGGTCTTGATTGTGCATGTGTTAGCAAGGTGTAACCTAATCAATTATGGAGAAGAAATCTAAGAGTAGTGAGATGCTCCATTATAGGCTCATGTATAGTGAAATATAGAGACTCCACTTGTTCCTATCTTTTCAAAGTACAACAAGCATTTAAAACGTTTAATCTAGAAAATGATACTCACACAGAAATAACAATTAACTACTCATAAATCATTGCACTCATATTGTACATAAAACTCTTAATCACTCAAAGTCATCACACATCTATATTGTATGTCATCAAAGGTATCACTTAAATATAACATGATTGAATTTTAGATGTTATGAATAAGTACATAATTACTATGTTCACACACACACACGCACACGCACACACACACGCACGCACGCACGCACACACACACACACACACACACACACACACACACACACACAAATCCAGAATTATAATTACAAATAAAATACAATGAGGCTTAGCTTGATTGGGTCAATGGGCCCTTTCCATACCAACAAGGAATCTTAAGAAAAACTTGTAAATTCTAACCTTGTACAATATCTACTGCAAACTGATATTCAGAAAAGAACATAAAATATACAATGGCAAATACAAACAGTACACAGAGATTTTTCACCTGGAAACCCAAACCGGGAAAACCAACATATATTATATTCATACATTGTTTTACATTGTTTACAATACAATATACATATAGGAGGCAGCGGCATCCAAAACCCTAACCCAATGACCTGGATTAGTCCAAAACCCTAATTCCTTAACCGGAAATGGAAAACCATCGAAAAAAAATCATGTGCCGAAAAACCACCTAATATCATGTGGTCCTAGAAATATGTCGGCCCGGCGAAAATATGTCAGCCCAGAATTTTTTTTTTCGGGGGCACTTCCCCCGAACCCCCTGCACCCCCCCTCTAACCCCCCTGTGTGCCCGGTGCAAGTGCTCAGACACTGCTACTTGTGCAAAGAATATAACACATACCCAACAAGACTTACATAGAAAAAGATTTGAACATACATGTGAAATCCATGAATTGCAACTTATATCATTACTTGAGAAGTAGGTGTACAATCAACAATCTTAAAAAATCAAGCCTACAACATAACAATTCCATCCCCTTTCCTCAAAATTATGAGGTCTTATTTATACATAAAATCCATGGATGAATGGATGAAACTGAATCCCCAAACTCAAAAAACAATTTTTACAATTTTAGGATAAATCCCAAAAATCTGGGTTTTTCATCAATTTGGGCAGATTCAAGTTAGAGATCCGCCCATATCCTCCAAAACAATTTGAATTTGGAAAAGTGCCCACCTTTAACTTACTTTTCCACATTCTAGACAAAACCCATATCGTATAATTGATAGATCTAATACCATCTGCATGGAAATCGAGGCGCAAGTTGGCAGTTTGAGATTTTTGCTAATTTTTTCAGAATCATTCCCCCTGAGATGGAGGTCCACACGTGTGATTTGGGTGAATTCTAACCCACTTTTCCGCATGTAAACATCATTTTGGACAAAACCCATGTCCCCAATTTTCCTCCAGAATCATTCAAAAATTTCAAATTATTTCTAGTACCAGACAAGCACAGAAATAAGTACCGGACGAGCACAACATTGGTACCGGATGGGATGAGTACTGGATGAATGCCAAAACAGGTACTTGATGAATAAATATTGTTTTCATAAGGTCTTCTTAATTCATTCAAATTAATTAGAGAGCTTAAAACATCAAATATTCAATCCAAATCATTAATAAATCATCATAAATCATGATTAAACATAAGTTACCTCATATGTACACAATAATTGCTAAAGTACATGTCTGTTGAGGAAAATAGGCAGGTTGTGCAAATGTATTAGGAAAAATTGTTCAGGATATGGGACAAGATAAGGCAATTGGAGGTGACAAAAAGGAGTCTCAAGATTTCCCCCATACCTTATCCATTGCATGTCCTCATGCAATAATGATCTTCAAAATTTCAAAATTGATGGTACTACTCACTCGATCAAGTATTCCCTGACGTTCCACCCTTCTTCAGCTCCTTAATTTCTCTTTTAAGTAACCTGCTATACAATGTAAACTTCCTGTCCTATGCTTCACACTTCTTACCCATGGAAAAGTAGTTATGATGACAAAGTGGAGTCATGAGTAATATATTAGATCTGTTAGTGATTTGACGTTAAGTCTTATCCAATATATTGTGGATCATAATTCAGAGAAATGGATGGATGTGACTCTAATATGATTATAGGATAGTGGCCGAGAGTTTTCATAAGGACTTTGACTAATAGCCCCCCTGCCTAGATTAACTTTAAAATAAAAGTGATATAAGCATAGTTTAGATCCCATTTGAAGAGAGGAACACATAAAGGAATACATCCCAAGATGATTAACTCATTTCTTATCCAAGTTTTTAGAGATGAATCTCTTCTTTCTTAGGTAAGGTGAATTACATATACTGAGGGTCCCACTTTCATGCAAACCTATTTATTTTAGAGATAGAACCCTAAAGTGGATACTTGAAGGTTCTTAAGAACATCATCTGAGAGATATAAAGGTCATCTCCTAGCCTTGATTTGATAATGATTGCTTCAAAATGAGACCCAATGGTTTTTGTTCGGTTTTAGGTGTGCCACTTTATGTTTTTCAACTCTCTTTACCCAACATAGTCCCGCTGCCAGCAAGCCTGTTCAGTACCCTGATGGGTTTACCTTAGTACCATACAAGCATGGCCCCACTGCCAGCAGGCCCGTTCAGTACCTCAGTGGGTTTACTTGTACTTCATGATACTTCCTTTTTATTATATTACTTAAAATATTTAGAATGATGTATACTGTTCATTGATAGCTTTAGAGTATAAGGAAGACAGTTGGTACGAGAGTGTTTTAGAGTTATTAGGCACATAATTAATTGCTTGCAATTATCCCAAGGGTGACATCATCCACATTAGACTTAAATCTCAACTATTCAATGTATAATGGAACATCTCAGATAATGACTAAGAGATCCCTCTAGTTAATCCTATTGGGGTTCTCATGAAAGTTCATTGAGGTTTTGCAAGGGTGGTCCACCACATGAGGTTTCCATCAATACCTCCCAAGAGAAACTTGTAGAGATAAACTTGGATAAGAACTTGTTAAATCAACTAGGTTAGTATTAGACATAATGGTGCCACCACTTTTCAATGGATATTTCAATTATTAATCACTTTTTCATAATGATGAGGTAATAAGACATGTGCACCCATTATCATATAGAACTAAATGTGAAAATGTCTTCTTAAAGGATAGTAAGGATGATTCATTTAGGGGTGAGTGTAACAATGTAGGAGGAAGATGTATATGAGAGTAAAGAACAGTTCAACACAAGACTTAAATGATCCTTGATAGGAAGAACATGAAAATATTAGCCCATACCTCCAATTACCTGAAGTGAAAACAATGTTAAGTACATGACAAATATCATATCACCTTGGCATCAATACCAGATTGGTAACTTGTATCGGAACATGTTTCTGTAGTACCGGAACAAGAAAATACCAAAAAATAACAGTACCGTAACATGATTATGTAGTACCAGAACAAGATTCTGCAGTACCAGAACAAAACAGTACCTGAACAGGATTTTGCAGTACCAGAACAGAACAATACTGGAATTCTGGAAATGACTATCAACTTCCAACACTGAACATGTTGATTTGGACTTGCCGAGAGAAGTTGAAAAATAATATGAAGGTCTCAACAAACACTCCACCATGCCCGAGGTTTTGCATGCCCTCATGCAAACAATGTGAGACACTAAAAAAAGTTTGCTGAGAGGGTTGCACACATCTGCTAAAAACAAACCAATAGAACTAATTAAAACTAGTTTTTTATTCATGCCTACAAATAGAAAATTCAGGGAAAATGCCAAAAGTTGAATTATTAGCTATGAATAAAATAGTTTGGAATTAACATTCAGTTTCAACTTCTATTAAAAATATCACTTAATTGATCATCATTGTGAAATAGTGGTCTTAAAATAGATAGGTAATGATAAAGCACGAATGCATCATTTTTAACAACTTAAGGAAAAAGAAGAGTTTGTGGAAATATGTCATGAAGTACTTCCCTTAAGTGTTCTATTCCATTGACAAGGATGCCTTCTTCGCTTTTAAAAATACCCTTCCAGTATTATGTGTGTATTCGAAGGATAACAAGATTACCTTCTCATAAAATTCCAAACAAAATTGTCATAACTTCTAGAAAGAAATCTACTACAATAACAAAAGATGTTAAACTGATTGCTTTGTTAACTTTTGACATTCCCATTTATGAAAAGTATGAAAGATAGGTTGCATTGCACTTATATACAAGATTTATTTATTTATTTACTATCCTACTCTAATTGAACAAAATAAAATGTCCTTCAAGTATAAGAATACTTCCAGTGAAGCCATGTGTGTAACAGGGTTAGAAATATATTCATACTCGGGTTTAAAAGATAAATTTTAATGCATACCGGAGTATGAAGGACCAACTACTTTGATGATGAGATCAAACAATAATGAAAAGTAAAAGAGTAGTGTGATCTGATAACTAATTGGAACCATTTTTCAATAGGATCATGATATTCTTGTTTCCCTTCTTTATTTAGGTCACACAACATGTCCTCCTTTTCCATGCTACACAAAGTATCTTCTTCAAGATGATTGGTCTTTGGAGTGCATATAGGATCTGCTGAGAGGCATCCTAAGAACTCCTCAATCTCAGGTTCCAATGGTTTCTCTCCATTGAATTCTATCTATGATTCTTTAGTCTCCTCAACAAATTGACAAGAGGAATCTGAAGGGACTTCTAAATCTTCTTGTGGAGAGACAAATAAATTATTTACTGCTATCAAGATATGCTCTTCCTGAAAGGCGGATATCCCAGCTCCTACTAGAATGTGAGAAATTTCTTGGAGGAACATTCTTCAAGCTCTTGATCATCCGTGAATTACTCTAGATGGTTGATGATCCCTGTCTCACAACATAAATTAGTATTCGAGGGTTCTTACAACACCCCAAAAATGATTTATCATCAAAGATTTGAATTTTAGAACTAAGAAATTAAAACTATTTGAAAAAATAAAACACACCAAACTTGAACTCCTTACGTTACTGGGACCCTGTTGTCACTAGGTTATCAGTTTGCACAAGTTATCTCATCTTAAATAAAACTAAATTTGCATAAATAAAAACACACTTTTGCATGAAATAAGGAGAAACACACTTGCATTAAAAGAAAAACACTTCTTCATAAAAGGGAGAGGACAACCTAACTTTGGAGCAACCCCACTAAAGTGGATGCGTGGGCTCTTCCCTCATGTCTTACTGTCTTCTCTCCGCCCTTAGGTCGTCCATAAAACCAATCCAAAACCATTAAATCAATCTAATTCAAATACTACCTATTACCGTTTACAACTCCCCGACAACAACACCAAAATCTTGGTGCAATTATATGTATACTATATTACCAAACATAAATTATCGAACGAGATTCGTAATCAATAGAGTTGTTACACTATATGTGCCGACAATATGTGGTTTATCTATGTCTGATTAGTATAGTCTATATAAGAAAACAATCTAAAAACCAACACTCTGTTTTCACACTTCAAAGATAACACTCTCCACACATTTCAAAATTCAGAAAGAAAAACTCATAAACAAGCATATGATCTAAAGTTCTTGCTCAGGTGATGGACCTGTTCATTGTTGGCTCATGAAAGGAAAAGATGAACTTTGATTCTATCTCCTAGAACAACTAAACTAACACCAATTAACACTCTGCACATTCTTAAAAGGGAAACTCAATCAAGCTTAAAATAAATACCGGTCAAAGTAAAACACTCCATTATAGGTGCATGTAGGGTGAGAGATGGAGGTGTTGATTGTACATGTGTTAGCAAGGTGTAACCTAATCAATTCTGGAAAAGAAAGCTAAGTGTAGTGGGATGCTCCATTACAGGCTCACGTATAATGAAAGATAGAGACTCCACTTGTTCCTAGCTTTGCAAAGTACAACAAGCATTTAAAACGTTTAATCTAGCAAATGATACTCACACATAAATAACAATTAACTACTCATAAATCGTTGCACTCATACTGTACATAAAACTCTTACTCAGTCAAAGTTATCACACATCTATATTGTATGTCATCAAAGGTATCACTGAAATATAACATGACAAAATTTTAAATGCTATGATTAAGTACATAATTACTATGTTCACACACACACACAAAAATCCAGAATTATAATTACAAATAAAATATAATGAAGCTTAGCTTTATTGGGTCGGTGGGCCCTTTCCATACCAACAAGGAATCTTAAGAAAAACTTACAGAGAAGAAGATTTGAACATACATGTGAAATCCATGAATTGCAACTTATATAATTACTTGAGAAGTAGGTGTAAAATCAACAATCTTCAAAAATCAAACCTACAACATAAAAATTCCATCCCCTTTCCTCAGATATATGAGGTATTATTTATACATAAAATCCATGGAGGAATGGATGAAACCGAATCCCCAAACTCAGAAAACAATTTTTACAATTTTAGGATAAATCCCCAAAATCTGAGTTTTTCATCAATTTGGGCAAATTCAAGTTAGAGATCCACCCATATCTTCTAAAAAAATTATAATTTTGGAAAAGTGCCCATCCAATACTCATTTTTCCACATTCCAGACAAAACCCATATCGTATAATTGATAGATCTGATACCATCTGCACAGAAATCGAGCTGCAAGTTGGTAGTTTGAGATTTTTGCTATTTTTTTTTTCTAGAATCATTCCCCTTGAGTTGGAGGTCCACACATGTGATCTAGGTGAATTATGACTCAAGTTTCCACATGTAAACATCGTTCTGGGCAAAACCCACGTCCTCGATTTTCCTCTAGAAGCATTCCAAAATTTCGAATTATTTCTAGTACCAAACGAGCACATAAATAGGTACTGGACGAGCACAACATTGGTATTGGACAAGATGAGTACTGGATGAATGCCAAAACATGTACCAAATTAATAGGGGTTGTTTTCATGAGGTCTTCTTAGATCATTCAAAGTAATTAGAGAGCTTAAAACATCAAATATTCAATCTAAATTATTAATAAATCATCATAAATCATGGTTAAACATAAGTTACCTCATATGTACACAATAATTGCTAAAGCACATGTATGTTGAGAAAAATAGGCAGAGAGTGCATATGTATTAAGAAAAAATTGTCAAGATATGGGACAAGATAAGGCATTTGGAGGTGACAAAAAGGAGGCTCAACAATATCTCGACCTAATGTCAATGTAGAGATTGGGAGGTGAGTAATGTGGGAAGTGTGCTAGCTACTATTTAGACAAAGGAAAGAATATAAAATGAGGGAGATTTAGGGATCAAAGTGATAACATCCAATGGATAATAGGTGCAAATATCGAGAACCACGATGATGATATTGATTGGATGGTATGAGTGTGATGCAAACAACTAATGGGTTATGTATTAATGCATAGGCATGGGTAACTCAATACAAATAATATAAAGAAGGGCGACACAAAAAAATTCTTGAATTGATAAAAAGATGTAACATGGTTCAAATTAAACCTTTAATGATAACGAGAACTTAATTTATTTCCCCCATTTTAGTTTTTTTACATTTTGAATGTTTGATTTTGTATTTTATAAAGAATAAAATAATTAATATGATACAACAAGGAGATATGCTCTATATATGACCAAGTAGTTCTGAACTATAGGGAATGGTAGCATATGGAGGCAACAAGGGTGGGAGCATGGGGTATGTCTCCTCAAAAGGGGTGAATGAATGGTGGAAATGTAGAAGAGATTTTGGGACATGGATTAAGTGAACCCATGGTTTACAACATAGTAAGAAATAAAGCATTAATCCAAAAGTAACTGCTTAGGAGTCCAATGAAGAGGCGAGTAAATGGAAAGAGTGAAGCTGATCCAGGTGGATATCGGTGGCCACCCACTTGTTCCACTGGATTGAAGAATAGTTTTCCATTTTGGTATTTTTTTTACAGTTTTTCATGTCCCAAACTTCCAGGTCCATTTTGAGGGCTTAAACAA